>JABFEA020000038.1:23968483-23985537 GCA_019775915.2 Cyphomyrus plagiostoma
TTGGAGTTTTCTCTGTCTGCTCTGAGACACAGGGCCCCGCCCTTTAAGATGTTATTCTGTAGGTACTTAGGCCTGCTCAGAGTTTTCTCTGTCTGCTCTGAGGCACAGGGACCCATCCTTTAGGATACCCCACTCATAAGAGAAACTTGCGTAGATAGTGATAGGCTAAAAATACTAGTTATTATATATTTCTATTTTTGAAGTGATTTCTTTTCATTGATGTGGCTATATTTCATCTGAACAAGTCATTTTGTCTAAATATTAGGGCTCTAACCTACGTGACTATGCTGCCGCTTGGCGATAGCTGGTCCATAAAGGTCACGCTGTAGACTGTTGGCAATCAGTAAGTTGTCATTCTTCATTACAGATACATCTGTATTACAATGACCAAGCAGTAGCAGTCACAGTGGTGTCCATTAGTCGGTTCATGTTGGCCTCAGCTGGGGTCCTGAATTAGTTGGCCCACCCCTTCCCTCCCCAGAGTCATGCACTACTTTCAAGTTATAATGCGACTGAATATGCGATTAATCGCTCTGTTTATGTGATTTATGATGATTAAGCACAATAACCGTTTGACGATCTTAAATTTATATATATAATATATGGCAGGGTACCAAAGTCTATCACAGACTACAGAAGTGACAACACTAGCTTCATCTCTGCCAGCACATGCCTGCTGAGCTGCTACGTGCTCTTTGACAAGGCGAACACAGAGCCAGTCACTAAGGCCACACCATCCGTGGAAGATGAAGTGCTGGCACTGTGCAGCCATTATATCAAGCGAACCCTGCAAAAGATCAGTGTGGGCAAAGCCCCTGGACTGGATGGCTTGCCAGGACGGATTCTAAAGGAATGTGCCAACTCGCTAACGGAGGTACTCCCAGAATCTTCATCCTTTCACTGTTCCTGGCTATAGCCCCCACCTTCCTGAAAGCCACAAATCATCCCAATGCCAAATTTCTCAGCAGCACATATTCCCAATGACTTCTGCCAGGTGGCAGTAGTCATGAAATGCTTTGAGAGACTGGTGCTGGCCCACATCATGTCCAACATCCCACTGACCCTGAACAGACATTACCGTGCCTTCAGGGGAAACAGCACCATTGAAAACACTATTTCATCTGTTCTCCATATTTTCGTACATGCAAAGACCACCATGACATTTATGCAGGACTGCTGTTTGTTGATTTCAGCTCAGCATTCAACACAATAATTCCTAAATAACTGGGATCCAAACTCCATGGTCTAGGCCTAAATGCACCACTCTGCACCAGCTTCACTACCACCTTAACACTCAGCCCTGGAGCTGTGCAGGGCTGCGTGCTGAGCCCCTGGTTCTGTGCACTCCTCAGCCATGACATTAACCCTGCCTTGACCTCGGACTCCATCATCTGCAGATGACGTAGGGCTGATCTCTAAGAACGATGAGACACTATGCAGAGCATAAATGCCAAAGCTGGCTGCATGATGCTTAAATAACTTGGCTCTCAGCACCATGAAGACCAAAGAACTAATAACAGACTTCTGGAAATCCAGGTGCTGGCCACATCTCCCAATCCACACAGACTGAAACTCAGCTGAGAGAGAGTCTCCAGCTTCAGGCTTCTCGAAGTACACATTGTGACGGCCCTCTCATGATCTGTAAGCTCCTCCTCACACATTGTGAAGGACCTCTCAGGATCTGTGAGCTACTCCTCACACATTGTGAAGGACCTCTCATGATCTGTGAATTCCTCCATACATATTGTGAAGGACCTCTCAGGATCTGTGAGCTCCTCCTCACACATTGTGAAGGACCTCTCATGATCTGTGAGCTCCTCCTCACACATTGTGAAGGACCTCTCAGGATCTGTGAGCTCCTCCTCACACATTGTGAAGGACCTCTCATGATCTGTGAGCTCCTCCTTACACATTGTGAAGGACCTCTCATGATCTGTGAGCTCCTCCTCTCTATTCAGTAAGACATAACCATGCCTTTATTTCACAAGGAGTCTGCCATAACAGCTTTTGGTTACCTTCTAAAGATGCAACATCGAGAACATCCTGACATACTGCATCGCGGCCTGGTACTACAGGTGTTTCACCACTGACTGAAAAGCACTTCAAGATGTAGTCAAGACAGCTGAACACGATGCCGTCCTAGAGCTGCTGGAGATCGAGAGCATTTATAGTAACTGCCGTCTCTAGAGGACCCTCAAGATCACCTCAGACCACCCAATCTGCATATTATCTATGATGGCTAAAGATGAAGGACCATACATGCCTAAACAGCTGGAAACAGAATCAGCTTCTACCCCAAAGTTGTTGCCTGATTGAGCCCCACCTGCCATCATTATCTCACACCTCTCCCACCCCTTTATCCCCAAATCCTTCTATGACTGACTGACTCTTCTGCAGTATTATTTCAGTACCTTGAGTTTCTCAAAATGACAGTGCAGTGTACTTTCCTGTCAGTATACATCATATGTTTGTATAGTTACTTCACATCCATGCAATTTGTGCAGAGCCTATTTAGTAAAGTCATTCTCAGTGAATTCCTGCAGATATATCCTCCTGAGACCCCAGGAAAAAAGTGTCCTTCAATTGTAGGTTATTTGCCTTTGGAGGAAATAAGACATCTTGCAATTTAGATTTTCTTCAAATTTATTTTTATTTTTAATTTAATTTCTTTAGCGCACAACAGGAATAAATATGTTTCCTTACATCAGTGAAAAGGGAGATGCAAAAACAAAATGTCCACCACAATAGACATAAATGAATGGGTGGGGTCTCAGGAGGATATAGCATCTGTCATATGTTTGAATAGTATTTGTTTTATATATGATTGTTTTATATGTGTGCCTTCATGCAAGCATGTAACTTATGCTGTTGATGTCTTTATGGTGGCAGCTATTAAATCTACTTCTACTTGTGTAATCCACTTGTACAATGACAAAAATCCTTTAAAGATCCTCTTTATACAAATGACAGATTATCTAGGTGAAAGGTAAACTGAGGCAGACTGAGCACCTTGAATTTCAGTTTCCCTGGGAGTATTTTATTTGCCTTTCCAGGGCTATTGAAATATTCACAGTAGCTTTACTGCATTAATAATGTATTCACTTTGCCATATTGTGACAACACTTGCTATTGCATGCTACTCTTTCTGCATCACCGTGTTTTTCCCAGCGTCACTCAAACACTCGGAACAGGGTGGACACACAGACACCTTCAAGAGAACAGCTGCGCCGCAGTGAATGCTTCATCACATCCCATCGGCGACAAATAAAAGCGATGCAAAAATTTCATGACAGGTAAATGATTACCTCACGCTGAGAGTTCAGCGGATTCGCTCAGCCTTCGAGTGTTACTGAAGGATGGATGCTCCTGCAGTGAAAGGAGGTACCATGAGGCACCCAGCAGAAACTGTCTCAGTGGCTCGGGGACAATGTGCCCCATGCAATCTGATTTAACTGCTGTCCGCCTTTGAAATCCACAGTAATGGAAATGCGATGTAACCCACTGCACGACATGTGTTGTTTTGTTCTGTGCTGATCAGGAAATTAATCAAAGGCAGAGCGGAAAAGATATCAGGCAAGGCCAAAATTTTGCCTTTTTAATTGCTGTTGCTCTTTTGGTTGCTATACAGAATTATTTATATCTGGTATGCCACAAAAATACGCCCGACCCCAAATAACTGCTTGAATTCTAAAGAAATTATGGGCTGAGGCACCTTAGATTAAAAGTAAAAGTGGAAGAGTGGTCAGACAGAGCAGGGGGAATCCCAGATGGCATGGGGAGAAGATGCAAAAACGTACAACTCTGATCCTGGAGGTGCGAGGCAACAGTGTTGCACACGTACACACACACACACACATGAACACACACAGACATGTAATCATATATTTTTAAATACTAGAACTCGTGTCCATAAATGGAAATTAGCAAGAGAATATTTTAAAACAAATTTGAGGAAGCACTTCTTTACACAGCGTGTAGTTAGAGTATGGAATAGTCTTCCTGCTAGTGTAGTGGAAGCTAAAACCCTGGGTTCCTTTAAATCAGAACTAGATGAGATTTTAGCAATTCTGAGCTATTAGTTAAGTTCTCCCCAAACGAGCTTGATGGGCCGAATGGCCCCCTCTCATTTTATAAATTTATGTTGTGGGGAATCTTAGTCATTCATCATTTAATGGCATAACCTGAATCCCAACAATACCAGCCTTAAACCCTAACCAGCCCTAAACTTAACCACAAGTAACCAAACTAAATATAAGAGTTTTGGGCATTTTTATTATTTTTTTTTATTTCATTGCAGTCAGATTTTTATAAAATGGTCATCACAACATAAAAATAACACTTCGTCCTTGACCAGTCACATCATGTTTTTCAATTCAAGTCGAAATGTGAAAGATCTACAGAGCGTGCTGAAATATCGAAGTGGGGAATACGGACAGCAAGCTGTGTCCTGCTGTGTCTGTATATAATTATTCGGTAATTCCTGGTCTGCAGTATGAACCCACAACCTTTCAAACTGCTTTCTCTGCACTGCCTGATCCCCCAAATGCCACTGAACAAGATCAAATTTGAATTCAGTTATGAATGTGTAGCAATAGGTAATACAGTTTAAATTTCAGGATCACTGGTATGTTTCTACAAATGTTATTTAGTTTTTTTTTTTTTTGAGTAAAATCCTATAAGTAAAACCATTGTATTAAATCGGTAGTGCATGAAAGGAAGTTCTTACAATTGATCATCGGTGCAAATTATGAAGGTAAAATTAAGTATGTAACACGTTTTTTTCTAAGCAGGATAATTTACTGTAGAACATTTTATGGAAAAACCTGACTAGCTAAACAAACAGGAGGGGTTAGACCACTTCCACTGGGAAGCAGACTGGGGCCAGTTATTCTGTTAGGGGAACCAAGTGTTTTTGACCTCACTGTTCTCAAAATATTGATCACACTACATTGCCAGCATTAAGAAGCTAAAGCTTTGAAAGCCAATAAGTTGCTTGTTTATGCAATGTTTTGCAGTCACGTTTGACAGTTTTTATGAATATGTAACACCCATATTTCCTGCTTAGACTGTCTTGCTTCCACAAGCATGATTACGCTTTTTCTGTCGTTGACGTCACTTTTCACCTCCTGGAGTGACTCAACTGCCCTGCGCAGCCACCTCAAGAGTCCTCCATGAGAATGTGCTTATGTTTGTGTTTCACTTGCTCCCAGCACACAAAGTTTTAGCCCTCATATATAAATGTAAGTAATAAAGACACTTCATGAAACACGGACACATATGTAGGTCAGAGCAAGCTTGGCAGTGAAGGGCAGCCAGCTGCAGCAGCATGGAGCTGGGGGGGGGGGGGGGTAGGGGTCCTGTGTGAAGGTCCACAGGCATGTGACTGTTCTGCTTAAACTGGACTTGAAACTGGCAACCTCTCGGTCACAGGTGCATAGTCTGCTGAGCCACATGCTGCCCCACCCCTGAATGGCAACTGCATGTGGGGGGCCATGCATGCTACCATGGGGGCACTATGCCCCCACCCCAGAACTACGCATGAACAAACCAGACTGTTTAATTTGTGGTGCTCCACTGTCAGCAGTAGGAATGAGTAAATTATCCATCCTTCCTGTCACTTTTCCAGTAGAGTGACAGCAGGTGGTCGGGTAGGACATATTGCAGGACCTCTGGGATATAAAGCAAGGGAACACCCCACAGAGGCTGCCAGGCGAATGCAGACCACACCCACAGCCCAGTAGCTCTGCCACCTGCTGTTCAGTCAAGGTAATTGATCTGAAGCTAAGCTAGTTTAGGCCTGCCCAGTGCTTGGATGGGAGAGCAGTTAGGAAAGCTGGGTTGCTGCTGGAAGAAGTCTTGGTGTAGCCACTAGGTTAACCCATCCTGTGGTCAGTGTGGGCCACAGTGCAGTGAGGGGGAAGCCTATCCTGTAGTAAGTGCGAACCATAGTGCAGTGATGGGGGCACTATGCTGTAACAATGGTGTTGTCCTTCAGAGGAGATATAAGAATCTTTCAAACTAGTAGGGGTGGTGTCTTGATGCCCTGGTTAAACTGCCACGGTGTCCTAATCAAATCTGGTCTCCTAATCATCTCTTAGAGCAGGTTGGTATATTCTCTCCTACCCCTTACCTACCATGTGGTGAGCATGATGGCTTGCATCATTCAGGTGGGTGAAGTGGTTCCTTATTGGTTGTACAGAAAGATGGAAACTCACAAAATACAAGGATACATGCCTAATACACACACACATTCAGGACCGCAAGTGAGAGAGGGGATGTGAGATGCTGTGCCGGGGGGACCTCAAGGTCTGCTTCGTCAAAACCAGCAGCGAGTTCCCAATATTGGAGAGAGAGAGAGAGAGAGAGAGAGAGCAGTAAGGGGCATGCGCTGATTACAGCGTGTTGCTGACCCACCACATGACATGAGAACCTGGATGCAGCCATGTGCCAGGTGATACCTCAGCACCACACCAGGCGAAAATGGACCATGTTTTTTCCAGTGGCTGGAGTAGCAATCCTGCCACCAACCCTCAACGTTTTTCCTGTAAGTTGGAGAACCTACTGCCGGATGTAGATTAACTTCGTACCCAGGACAAAGCAACTGCAGGTTAAGGGCCTTCCTCAAGTGCCCAACAGAGTAGAATCACTCTGGGCATTCATGGGATTCGAACCAGGAACCTTCCAATAGCTGGCACAGATCCCTAGGCTCAGAGCCACCACTTCAGCCTATAGCCTACTGAAGGTTATTCGTAATTCATTAAAGTTCATGAAATGCTGTTTTGTTATATAAATCGTTCTGCACCTCTAATTTTGAACAAAAATCTAATGCGGACCTTTGATCGAAAAGCCCTGCTCTATGCTATCTCTTTGCACATTACTTCTTTGTACTGTCACTAACCTTCAATCAAATTAAGGAACCAACATCTTGATTAATGTTTTGCAATGTGATATTTTCTAGACCAGCGCCAGCCTCTGCATGACACTTTCAATTTTTCACGCAGCAATAATTTATTGGTGCAGAATTGCACTGCAAAGTCCGGAACACCATATTAATTCTTCTTCCATGCCTCTGCGGCCATGAGTGTCTTACTTTATGAACGTATGTCTACAATTAGCAATGTGTGAGTGAAGAAGTGATCATTTTCATACGCTGTGCCTAATGAATATGTGCAGGAAATGTGTGAACTTGTTCGTGCTGGTGATAGCCAGTGATATAATCAAAGGTTATAATCCGTTTAAAAAAATTATATAGTTTTAAAAGGCACTTCATTAGTAAATAAAATCAAGTAAACAGTATGTCTTCTGTGATGCGACAGAATCCTGTACAGGTTGCTTTCCCTGCCCCCTCTCTGCTGCCTGGGATAGGCTCCAGGCCCCTCCCTCCATAATCTTCTGCTGGATAACCACTTGTATGGATGAATGGACAGTTTCATTAACTTTAAAACAAAGTGAAAGAACAGATTAGGATAGGTGCTCATGTGCAATCACCTTCTCTGTAAGCTTGGTGCAGTTGCTAAGAGGAAAACTATGAACTGCCCGAAGGGGCGTGGAATTTCAGGGGACGCTGAGCAATTAAAATTGTGTGAATTCGAAAGAGGAGAAGTGCCTGTGAAACGTGCAAAGAATGTATGTATTTAGTAAACCTACATGTAAATTAACCATTCAGGCTGCTTCCCTTCGAGTTTATCTGGAGTAACTGTAAGAGTGTGAATGTGCCCCAGCCAGGGACTCACCTCACGGATTTTACATATTCAGCAGATACTTTTATCCAAAGTGATGTACAACTGGGTGAGCAGGGTCAGCCAGTCCCTGGAGTGATTGAGGTTGAGGATCTTGCTCAATGCCTGCCAAGTTACACAGCATCTTGGCTCGCCGAGCTGTACAGCATCTTAGCCTGCCGAGCTGCCCAGCATCTTAGCCCGATGAGCTGCCCAGCATCTTAGCCCGATGAGCTGCCCAGCATCTTAGCCCGATGAGCTACACAGTGTCTTAGCTCACCAAGCTACACAGCATCTTAGACTGTTGAGCCGCACAGCATCTTAGACTGTTGAGCTGCCCAGCACTTTAGCCCGATGTGCTGCGCAGCACCTTAGCCCAATGAGCTGCCCAGCACCTTAGCCCGATGTGCTGCGCAGCACCTTAGCCCAATGAGCTGCCCAGCACCTTAGCCCAATGAGCTGCCCAGCACCTTAGCCCTATGAGTTGCCCAGAATCTTAGCCCGGTGAGCTGCCCAACATCTTAGCCCACTGAGCTGCATAGCGTCTTAGCTCACTGAGCTGCCCAGCATCTTAGCCCAATGAGCTGCCCAGCATCTTAACCCACCAAACTGCCCAGCATCTTAACCCACCGAGCTGCACAGCATCTTAGTCTGTTGAGCTGCATAGCGTCTTAGCTCACTGAGCTGCACAGCGTCCTAGCCCGATGAGCTGCCCAGCATCTTAGCCCAACGAGCTGCACAGCATCTTAGCCTGCCGAGCTGCTCAACATCTTAGCCCGTGGAGCTGTCCAACATTTCAGCCCGCCGAACTGCACAGCATCTTAAACCACCAAGCTGCACAGCCTTTAAACCTGTCAAGCTGCACACCAGCACCCTGTTCTACTGAGTGTTAGTTCCAGATCACTTTAACTGTCACTGGGTAAACAGCTGCTAGAGATGGAGGGGTGAGTTTGGGCAGAGAGGATGCATAAATGAAATGAATCATCTTGCTCAAAATGTCAAACTCCCATAAATACGACATCAAATTATTTGTGGCATTTTTCCAAAATGAATTCATAATATATATATTTATAAAAATATATATATAATCTGAAACATAAAACGTATTTTGACATGGTGCGCAAAGATTTCCACCTTCTGATCATAATCCATCAAAGTGGCTATAACACTATATGTGTATGTATAGTTCTTTAGAGAGCTTGGATAAAATATGAAAGTAGTTTTCTAAGCACGAGCAGCAGCAGGCATTAAACATGTTGGACACACTGCTGGTAAGTCAGTGCCTGCTGACATGTATGTGTGCAGGCTTCTCTCAGGCCTTCCCCGCAACGTTGTGATGAATAACGATTGACTGGCTGGGCCAGGTTTGCATCAGTTGGCACCACTGCTTTTGAACTATGCCTCGGGCAATTACTTTGTTGTGTACAGAATAGGGAGGGGAGGCAGGGATAAGGGGAGATGGTTGTGTGGATTACATGTTAATACTGCCACCTAGTGGTTCTTGAAGAAATTCCTACTGCATCATAACGGTGAAATATGAGAAATCAGCCGATTCCTGCAAAAGACTCATTCCTTATTGACTTTAACCGCATCTGTTAATGAAAATGGTTTAAAAAGGAGGGAACACATAGATACATTTGCATGGCCAGAATAAATCAGAATTAATATGCAAGATTTTAAGGATCAAAGCTGGAAAAAGAAGCACATTGCAATTGATTATACATTTGTTTCACATAATGGGTACCTCCCTCCGTAACCCTGAACAGGATAAGTAGTTAAAAGATGCATTAAATGGTTGGATGGCGCTTCATAGTATATAGAAGAATACCATATTGATGATGTTAATTCCTGCATTTTATATAACACAGGTGCAGTGTGCATTCCAGGAGATTTAAGTTCCTTATTCCAGCCATCAGCACAGGCCTGTCAATTTCACTCATCAGTAACAACACAACTTGCAATATCCAAGACCCTGCAAGGTGCTCTAAAGTAACCCATGCATCCCTTCAAGAACTGCGCAATTCCGATCCTGTAAAAGGGCAAAGTGACCTGAAGCTGGGGATTTTCACCTGTAAACTTTCCAATTTCATCAATTCAAGAGGAGACAAGTGATGCTGGAATTGCATTTGATATCATGAGTCATGATTTATTTTAGCAGACGGCACATTAGAGGGAAACTCAAAGAGATGTACCCAAATGGCAGGATACCTCTACACACAATGGATTCCATTCCCCATGTTTATACCAAAATGTACATTGAAGATTGGATTTTCATTTATGTACCTATTGGGTCATTCATCTCTACAGCTGTGAGCATAAAATTTAAAGTTACTAAAAATAGCGTCTCAAGGTCAAACTGCATAACCACATCCCTCCATTCGTGTAGAGACAGCCTTCTATACAACTTACTTGCTGCAAATATTTTTTTTAGTTTGATAAGACTTTACTCCACAAAAGAAAATGCCTAAATCTTGCATGTCGTTCATTGCTATTTATTTCTGATTGTTTTTAATTCTATGGGAGTGGAGTGAGCTTTTCCCATCCATCAACAAAGATTTCTAGCTGAAAGAATGGGAGCAAGAAAAATTGCAGCCGCCTTCTTAAAATATTCATGCTTGACATGGTCTCTCTCTCTATGGGAACAGAGTGGGGAAAAATAGTGTCCCCTCAGGCCCTGGATGCATGGTATCTTGCAAATTAACCATAGAGATATATTAAGCTCTCATAATATCTTCCTGAGGTAGCAATAAAAAGCACAGCAATAATCTGAGGAAGAATTTCCAGGTCTGATTTTTTTCTCATTCCTTTTCATATCTGTGCCACAAAAAAATGGCACACTGCAAAATCTCTTCACATATTAAATCTGAATTCCATATTATTATTATTATTTATTTCCAAAGTCATTGGCCTAAAAGAACGTACCAAATAAATAAATGGTATTTAGCTCTCAGCATAACATACATAATCCAGTTAAAACTGTAAACTCCTAAGACAAGTCTGTGTTTCAGAACTTGCCATAAAACAGCAAAAGGAATAATAATGACTGAAAACAGCAATTTTGGGATGACAGAAGGCAACACAATGCACTTTATAAGATTAAAGAAAGTTTTCATTAAAGAATTTATTTTTTAATAAAATTTGGTAGCATTAGATTAAGAATATAAAAATATTAAAATACTGCAGTTTAATTTCTTCTACAATTTAATTCCTAACTGTTGGATAGGAAGAAAATACAGTAAGTGCAGATGAATAGTGCAGCTGTTCTATGTCGCAGAAACAGCTTACTCAGCTGCAACATAATTAATTTGATATATGTTCTTCCCATAAGAATTGGTTCAACAGCTACTTTGTTAAATCTCCTGTTATGTTTACCTCAACGTACTGTGTTTGCATCCCAGGAAAATACACCACTTAATGAGACCAGGCTACAGATGTGCCTTTTGAAGTTATTAACACTGTTAATTGGAAACTTTGTGAGGGCTGAAAAGCTGAGTTAGCCAAACACTCTGGCATTTATTCTTGCACAAAAGTTCATCTGATTTCTCAGTTTAACAAGGCTTTTTGTGACTCCCTGTGACTAAAAGACACCCCCTTGCCATGAAGATGCCACCTTCAAGTCATAGAAATTTTGATCTGCCTGTTTCTACTCATATAGCCTGTTTAGCATTATAACAGTGTGTTACACTGTTAATTCATATAAAAATGTAAATGGATAAATATCTATAAATGTATGAATATTTTACAGCTGGGTAGTTACCACTGGTTATCTTTTAATCGATATCTAGCACTTAACTTTTTCTAAATTAAAAGTTTCATCCAAAGCAACATACGATCAAGAAAGCAAGGTCAACCAGTACCTGAGACGATTAGCATTTTAGAGACATCAATTTACCTAAACTGCCTGTCTTTGGACTGTCTGGAGTCACCTGAGGAAATCCACATGGACGTCGGGAAAAGCCAGTCAAAGCCTGAATGTTAATTATTATTGTTGTTGTTGCTGTTGTTGTTTGTTGTTGTTATGAAAAATGTTCTCGTAGACCAACGATCTCATTGAAATAAGTAATGAGTGAAACCAACAAAGTATGGGTGACATGCTGAACAGTACTGATATTTTATGACATTCATTAGACAGGAGTGAGTTTGAAATATTCTGAAGTGATAAGACTTATTCTAGAGTATCTTCTCCCGACAATAAAAATGAAACTGTATGATGGCACACATGGAAACAAAAAATGTAGGTCAATACGTTGTGAAACCGGAGAGGAGTCTAGACTTCTACTTCATTTGAAAATAGCACAGAGATAAGAACAAGAGCAAATGAAGGACTCTTCTTTTTCATGGTGGAGTCAAAGAGCCGGATGATCCAAGGAGGACGTATATTTACTCTGAAATCTTAAAACAAAGTTAGGAACAGTGTCTCACAGGGGAGTATTGTGTACCTCACTGTGCTATGGAAAAGAGCCCCTCCCTCACTTCATAATCAGAACCCGTGGTGAGAAAACTGCCTCGCTTTCCCCCCTTTAATAATGAAATGTTGTATACCTTTCACCCTGCTGCTTGGTGCAAACACTGGAGTGGTGAATGCATCACTGAAACGAAAGCCCAGAGATTTATTAACCAGAAGACATTCTGACATAAACTGCTGCTTGTTCATTTGTTATTCCTGAAGTGGGGCTTATTTCTGCATTCAGTCTATAGATAATAGATGCGCAAAATGAATCCATGAGTATTGCTACTCCGTTTCTGTAACCGTGTTGTATTGCTCTATTATGTTAACAATGAAAGCTTGTACTTGCAATTATCAACAATACACGAAGTGTGCAACCCAGAATTTAATAGTAAATTTAATGACATATCTCTACTGACTATAAATGTCTGGCTGAACATGTCTTCTCAACTAGGTCACGTTGAGGAAAATGTCATATGACAAAAATAATAATTAAAAAACTGCCCATGTATTAGTTAAGAAGAAGCAGGCTGTGGCAGTGTGTAAAAGTTGCTTGTATGAGTGAATAACGTTATTAAACTGTCTTTGATTCCAAGGAAATGACAAAATATAGTATATTTTTTTGTGTTCTACTGGTTTTCTGCCACAGTTACTAGTATTTCAAATGTTTGCACTGAGTTGAAGTATTTTCTAGAATCCAATTTATCATATAGCAGTTTTCAGGCTGCTGGCTGTAATGGTTTTATGGAGGTTTATTGAGCATGCACTGGAGTGTTGGTGAACACATTTTTTATTGGATTTTGTGAATAGCAATATCGTTTGCATTGCATTTCTTTTTTATTGTGTAATCCAATAGACCCTTGGGATGGATCAATTTCCTTTCACTATAAAACTGTGCATCGTGCAAAAACTAGAAAGACTGAAATAGCACACATAAAACAGGAATGGTACTGGTAAAGGGACCGTTTTTCCCACAGATACTCTTTCTGGTGGTTGTGCTACCTCTAGCCAAAAAAATGAAAAAAATAGTAGTAATTATGGGGGAAAAGGACCTTCAGTACCATGGCTTCACCTTACAGGTTGGACTTACCTATTACCCATGTTCACCTCCTCATTGCAGCTTGAGGGTTAGTTAGGCAGGAGGACAGAGGTTGGGTGCACTGCATGGGAGGAGACAGCTCATTGTAGGATCCACATAGTAAGGTCACATTAGAGATTCCACTTCAGTTTAATTAACTGCGTTTGGATAAACAGGAATCTACAGTAAGCACATTCAATGTCCATACAGAGACAAGACCGCAATGAAATTCAACTCACAATCCAGGGGGTGTGAGGCCAAAGGACTACTGCGCCTCAATGAACACGTCACCCCATCACACGACTCCCGGGTGACTAACATTAACCAACACCAATACTCAGAGTGTTACAGTCTTTGGTTACCATAAGGAAGGTTACCATATCAGTTTACAGCTATCCATTGGTGTGTGTTTGTGTGGTCACATATATAGTGCATCGTGGGGACCAAGTGTCATCACAATGTGATTAAAAACCTGTTATTCTGATGTCGTGGGGACATTTATTCAGTCCCCACAAAAGACAACTCAATTTTATAATATTCCGCAAATGCAGTCAAAAACTAAACTAAACTGGGTAGGGATCAAAGTTGTCATTGTTGAGATTAGGGTTGTGCCCGTAGAAATGAATGGAGAGTCCCCATAAACATATGTATTCAGAAAATGTTACATCACCTGTTGTGTATGTGTCATTTTACCATAGATATTTCTTATTTTAATCCATACATGGATGGTTTAAAAGCTACTAGAATATGATGGGTCATAACTATACTGTAGGTGGGCAACAGTGAATCAACAAAATGGTAACATTTACTAACATTTACTATCAGCCTGTTACCCTTATCTACCTACCAAATGTGACCATCCTTTCACTGGGTTACTGCTGAGATAGTACTGCAGTTTGCAAGTATATGGCTTCACAATTACTCTTCATAAACCAGTAAAATTAAGCATGGCAGGAGTTTATTTAGTACAGTATAAGAAGCACTTGTTGGAGCTTTGTCACATATCCTAATGTTTATGAACGTTTCAATATTTCTTGTGTTTTTGCTATCGTTCACATATAGCTGCTCCATACTATTATTGTATTACAATAAACAAGCAGTATCTTAGTGATGCAGAGGAGTGGTCAGCATCAGGACTTTCTCCGTTAGGAGGAAGAATCCAGTTTGCGTTTGTGACTGAGACCTGTGGAAGGTAAGCAGAAGGTACACAGAACATAACACTGCACCTTTGAACGTTCCACTGCCCATTCATTTGCATTTCATTCATTTATCAGATGCATCTGACTGCTAAATACAACTACAGGTTCAGACGGCAGGTCAGCCAGAACCCTGGGGCAGTCCGGGTCGAGCGCCTTTCTCCAGGGCCCAACCATGTTGTGATGTGATTGTAGGGCCTTCTGGACGCAGATGCCTAATGTAGACACCCCCACTGAGAAACAGCATTACACGATAAAGCCTGTACACTCAGGGCCTATCACTGTTGCTCACTTTGCTTCCTGTAAGCCTCGTCAGCAATCCCATCTGTTTACTCAATCTCAGTTCTTGCAGCACTTGTCTAGTAAGCAGGCAGCAGCAGCTCGGACCGCGTTCCGTTGATGGTTTTTGGCATTGGGTGCCCTTTGCCAGCCGTCACCTATGGGCAGACATGCAGAATTTAGCCATATTTAATGGGTCAGATGCCGGAAGGCTGAGGGTGGCAGTACACTGCCATGGACGTCGTCACGTCAGCCTCAATCAATCAGACAGAGGGAAGGCTTTACGTTGGATAACAACCAGCGGCCTTCAAGTCACTTCTGAAACCCTTAAATAGGAAAAAAAATTATTTAGTTTTGCTGTGGTGACATTTAAAAAAAAAGTCTGTCTTTCAAAATAGTTTAGATTGAGAACAAAGCTGTGAACAATGGACATGTTTACATGCAAGAATGACAAGATTTGTGATTGATGTGAAGGTTGTAAAGAAGGAAACAAATAATTCCAATTTTATGTAACTTCTTAAAATGCATATACTATTCCTTTCATTATCAATGTGGAGGTAGACACATCTTTATAAAGTATATATAGCCAATGATGTAGTCAGTTACTATGATTTATAATTGTCTGCTTTCCAAATGACTAGGGAAAAATATAATTTCTTCCTAACTACCCCTCCCCCCAATATAAAGTATTTTATATTAACTCAGTCTCCACTTTATTAGCTACACGTGCTGGCTAACACAAACAGCCTGCTTCTTCAAACAGAGGATCTCACAGCTGAAACTGTGTACATACGGCACACAGCCAGGGTCAGGAGGTTCACTTAGCATTCAAGAAATGCGTAGAAACCATCCTGCAATGTCTACAATCATTTCTCAAAAGTGTGCAAGTGTGCTTCAGAAAAATGAATGTACAAACAAACAAAACATGTGCACGACACTCTCCCGGATGTGCAATCTATGAATCGCGAAGAATCGTGAAAATCGTGCGTAGCTGAATGGTTCTAGAGCTCCACCTTGGAAACACCCCCTAAGTAATATCATTAGCATGTAAATGAGCTTGAAACAAAGCCCAAATCATCCACTTGTAAATGGAGAGCTGCAAAAAGAAGGATGTTAAGGAGGCTGAAATGGAGGTGTTGGCGGAGGTGCAAATTCATGCAGGGATGCAGTTTGGGAGCCTTTATCGTGGTGTTACTGTCTGTGAAATTAACTGGCCACAAAGCTCAGATAGTGTTATTAGTGTTAAATAATAATAATAATAATAAGAAGAAGAAGAAGAATGATAATAATAATACCTGTTTTTACAGTGTGCTTCCTGGTACTTGACGTAATCCTCCTTGGACTTCCATAGAGTACAGTGCTTACACTTTACAGAGAACAGTGCTAGGAGCAAGACATCAAGTTCCCAGTCACTTCTGTCTTAAAGCTAGCAGGAAGGGCACAAGTGCAAAGATGACAACTCAGTACCACAGTATCATGTAAAAGTACATCTGTGAACATAACTCATCTGCACTTCTGGGGCAAAAGTGGGTCCGACACAGTCCCAGCAAGGCGAAGCTTAAAATTGGCCACTGAGTGTAAAAGCTATTAGAAATCAGGTTGGTTCATGATAAAATGTAGGTTTCACTATTAATTAATTGCCTTCGTTTCAGCACTGCGGGGGGCGTTACCATACCTCAGGGGGAGCGGCGTTTCTTCATAGACTGAGGGTTCAGCTCCTGCCATGCTCCACCTTTGCGTGTGGGGGCTACATGTTTATCCCCATGTTGCATGAACTTACCTACATTCCAAGCATGCAGAATCTAAAATGTCTCTGTGATATGTGTAAGGTGAGGTAGACTGCCTTTCTGTTCAGGGTCATGCTTACCTTGACATTGTACTGGGTAATCAAAGGGAAGCATTGTACCTTTGTGTTATACAAACAAATGGCAATTTTTCTGGAATCTACACCTTTTCTGCACTTAGTTTAATACGGTTCCTCCCACTACGCCCTTACTGCATGTCCATTGTTACATTCCTGCTTTCTATTTTTGTTCTTGCGAAATCTCCCTCTAAATTCAAAAGGATCCATTCTCTCTGATAGCAACACATAGACCATAGACAGTTTTTAGTTATAGGGTGACATGTAACCGTCAAAAGAATGACATGACACATGTCATGCACATTAATGACACATCACTGATGTTCATGACTGTTGTCATAATGTGTCATTCGATTTTTGTAACTGAATAACACACGACCAGTCAAACGTCAATGATGTGTAGACTGCTTCAAGTAAAGTGTTACAGAAATGTCTATAACTAAAATTGCTGTTTGTCTAGGAGCAGGTGACTTAT
>JABFEA020000038.1:23999442-24018642 GCA_019775915.2 Cyphomyrus plagiostoma
GAACAGTGTCTATATATGAACTGTAATATATATATATATATATATATATATATATATATATAATTGTTTTGCATTAATCAGCACAGTCTGTTAACCTTTAAAGGAAGCCCCCCCCACCCCCGGTGACAGAATGTCACCCTCAGTAAACGGATTTTTGTGAAAAGACCAAACAAAAAAAAAGTTGGGCGGGGAGGTGCAGCAACCTTTTAAATAACTTTAACTTTTTAATTTATGAATTCGTGAATTTTCTGGAAAAAAAAATCATCATTCGTGAATTTATTGAAGGTGATTTTCAAGCTTGCTTTTTATGCATAATACCCTTAATGCAATTCATTTTTTATTACGCAGATTATGTTCTGGTAAATTGTCGTTTAGCTAAAGTCATGGTTTTATGTTTGGTGCTGCTGTAAACATGTGCCAGAACAATGAGGAACGTAACAACAATTATTTGTCAATTTCGTATTTTTTGTTAACTTTATTGATCGAACTTTATTGATATTTGACTTGATATTTGGGGGGGGGGGGGGGGCTCTTCTGCAGTGACTGATATATTTTCCCGACAGTACTAATATGGCCGTTTTAAATACTTAAAATTTCTTTTTTGAGAAAAGAGGATAGTTTGCTTTTCTTTATTAGAATGCATGAGAGCCGGTATTTGTGGTCTGTTGCTGATCTTCGAGCCTCACGTTCTGCCTTAGAGTCATGTTACGCAGCGCTGGCTTCTCCGAACCTGAAGTCATGCCAGGATGTCTATGGGCTCATAGGTGTGAGTTCCTCTGTTACTCCCTGCAGGTCACACAGTCCTGCTGCAGAGGTAGTTAGTGAATTTGTGTTGAATCTGTTGCTTGCAGCTGGCTGGCCGTTAAGTGGCCTGTGAACGTCTCAGCAGATACCTGGGAAGGCTACATCTGGAGCCATGGATTGCTGGCAGATGTCTGCAAATATGATAATAAGATGCTTCTGGTTCGGTATTTCAGCCATAAGTAACGGTTTGGCCGTAAGGACCCAGAGTGCATATTTTCTGCTCAACCTTTCTGATTGTTATATCACATTATATGCTCAGAGTTTACTTTACTTTTGCAATGCAAATCATGACCTAGGTATATGAGGCATTCATTTTGCATTTTGAGAATCTTTACCAGCTAACTTGTTTTCTATGTGTATGTTTCATTCAGGAGTTCAGATGTGTTCGATGAATGTCAGAGGAATCCTTCTTCTGAATAGAGATGGAGAACAGAACTCCAAATGGCAGCCAGTCTGCCGGCTTGCAGGCTGAGCTCCATAGAGGCAGCGCTTCACAGCCTGTCGAGCTCCATTCCAGGGACGACCTGGGGCGGCGATTTCAGCCACTTTCCCTGAGTCAGATCCAGACTGTCAGAAGTACCAATGAGTACACTGAGGGCCCCATGGTGGCACCCAGGCCTGGGGGCAGAGCGGTTACCCAGCAACCAAGTCTGCACAAAGCAGAGCTAGCACAAGGCCTGAATGATGAGGACCAGGACCACTTTATCCTGGGTGGGCCGCGACTGGACCCCCAGGATCGCTCATCCCCCCCACCAGCCGCCTTGGCCCGGTCCATCAGCACTACGAGCTCTGGTTCCCGGAAATGTCCGAGGGCAAGCACCAGCAGCACGTCGTCGGGCCAGAGGCTCTTGGAACCATCCCTTGCGGAGGAGGCTGCCGGGACCCCCGAGGGCTTGGGGGCCAAGGCTGAGAAGCTGATGCCCGCTGGGGGCGCCGGGTCGAGCGAGCACAGGTACGTCTGCGAGGACTGCGGGAGGTGCAGGTGCCAGGAGTGCACCGGCCCGCAGACGCTGCCCTCCTGCTGGTTCTGCCACGACCGCTGCGTCTGCTCTGCGCAGGACGCCGTCGACTGCGGCACCTGCCTCTGCTGCGCCAAGTGCCTGTTCTACCACTGCTCCAGCGACGACGAGGACGTCTGCGCAGACGAGCCCTGCTCCTGCGGGCAGTCCAAGCGCTGCCTGCGCTGGGCAGCCCTGGGCGTCCTGTCTCTCCTACTGCCATGCATGTGGTGTTACCTTCCGGCGAAGGGCTGCCTTAAGCTCTGCCAGAGCTGCTACGACGGCATGAAGAGGCCGGGTTGCAGGTGTGAAGCATGCCGAGCCCCCAAGAAGCCGACATAATGCGAGCGCGGGTATCGGCGACAGGTTCCGATCTCGCCGCAGTCCCATTAATGTGCCGCATGCCGGTCTGTGGCGTTCCTTAAGGATGCAACGCAGAACACGGTGTTTTACTTGTTCCCGCGGTTTTAGAGAGGAACGGTTATGAAAACTCTTAGAGCGTTATTCTGACAGATTTGATGAAATACATAAAGCTATAAACTAGTCCCATCGATCCATGTTTGAATAGCTGATGCAAAATGTTTATTAGCCAATGGCCATTTTCTTATAAAAGATGTTTTATTTTTGTATGGTTCAGCAGGACAAAATGCACCTTGATTTAACATGCATGTGTAGCTGTGTGGATATATGTCATGTGCATATCATTTTAATGTGAATCCATGTTTTAGATTTGACCTCTGTTTAAGGCAAAAACATAACCTTTACAGTCTCCCTTAAAATATACTTTCAAATTGTAAAATGATCTAAAGAATCTATATTTTCCAAAACAAAAAAAATGTTCCTAGTGTAAAAAATATATATTTATTTGAATTATATTTTAATAATAAAAATATATATTTATTTGGGTGGCATCGTAAAAATGCCCATTAAAATATACCTTTGTAAAAATGTCACATTCAGTGCTGATCTCTATAAAATAGAAAATACATTAACATTTTGAAACGAAATTCTATGTACATGTTGTCTGTGTTTCTGTTCAGTAACACATGAAAAGAGTCAACTAGATTGCACTTTAAAAACTTTCATTTAATAACCGCAATCTGGATGAATAACTTTTTAACAACTTCTTAGTTAGCACAGGAAATGGGAGATGGCAGTTTCCAAACTTTTCAGCGAGAGCAATAAACTCACAGGTACAGCATGTTCAGTGAACAAATCCTGCATCCATCTTACATGTGAACTTCATCCCAAATATATCTGTAAATATATCATAGAAAGTATTGGGAGTCTTGCTTAATCCTGTAAAAATTATGCATATGTATTGGATTAATAAAAAAAAGTCCACTGACAAGCAATATTTAACATATCCACACACATCTTCTACACATGTGCACATTTCTTCCATGAATTTTCTTTTTATAAAGTGTCCTTTTTTGGGGACATTTTTTTTTTATATTCAGTTCTTTTTTTGCCTTTTTGCTGCTAATTACAGTTGTAGTCACTTGCTCCCAAAGGGACACTAAACACAAACGTTTGGTGTTTTATCTTATTGCGAAGATGTTATTAATTAAAAAATTAGACACACACACACTCTACTGTGCAAAAGTCTTAGGCAGTCATGCATCCTCATGCTGCTGTGGCACTCTGCCATTATGTCGGTCAACGTGTGTCAGCTTGGCCATTTCAAACCATGAATGTATCTCGCTCCACTAGCACACCTTCTATGGCTAATCTGTACCTCATTGACATTTTGAACTATTTATATTAATTAATTGCGTGAGCTTGTGATAAAATTGGTCAAATACTGTGCATGGAATGACTGCGGTGGCCCTAAAGGGGGGGTTTGGGAGCTGAAACAGTCTTCATCATGCCAAGCCACGAGATACCAGTACCTTTTAGGAGAAAAGAAGAAATTACTGACAATTTGTATTGTGTCACTCTTAATATTGACATATTCTTATTTTAAATTATGTTTTTGTTCTGGGCATGTATAATTATTACCCAAATAAATAGCTTTAAATATTTCCTTTGACTGGCTATGACTTTAGCCCAGTACTATAGATAGATAGATAGATAGATAGATAGATAATACAGTAAAACCCATATGATAACACTCTTTAAGAATTTTAATAAAAAGAAATGGGAATCTTCATCAGGCAAATCTGAATTAAGTTGGCATCAAGTCTGTAATGAGACGATACATTTACAATGAGTGAAGCTGCATGTAATATTGATCACAGCGTATGGAGACTGTCCCAGAGATTAGAGAAACTCTGTATGGGCTTGATTTGGTTTTTCCACTCTTTATTCATGCAGTTTGTTCTGTTTGTTTGTGTGCGCATACGTATGTGTGTGTGTGTGTGTGCGCGTGCGTGTGTGTTCGTTGCGCGTGTGTGTGCGCGTGCGTGTGTGTTCGTTGCGTGTGTGTGTGTGCGTGCGTGTGTGTTCGTTGCGCGTGCGTGTGTGTGTGCGCGTGCGTGTGTGTTCGTTGCGCGTGCGTGTGTGTGTGCGCGTGCGTGTGTGTTCGTTGCGCGTGTGTGTGTGCAGGCTGATTTATGGCAGTACTTCAGAAGTGCTTTTTGGCAAAAGTTAATACAATAGCTCTGTATAGTAACCGTGGGGGAGCCTGAACTTGGATGAGTGCCATTCTAAGTACGTTAAATTGCTCTAATCTTGATTGTTTCCAAGTATGTATCTGGCAGCTACAAAGAAGCAGAAGGATTTAGCGAGCATTCTCATAGCTAACTTAAAGGCACATCGCACCAGATGGCTTGTGTACAGCCTAATTCAGTACCCAAAGGTCAGCAATCGTGCTACAAGAATTACTCCACAGAGAGTGGTAGTTACTGCCCAATCTCATTATTAAACTATTAAAAAAAAAATGTTGTTTATATGGTGACCCTATCTGAGCGTGCATTTATTTGTGGATGGATATGATTACATTAATACATTTTTTAAGTCCTGCACATTGAGTTAATTTATAACACTAAACATCTTATGTTGTTATTTCCCCTAGAATTTTTCATGCAGATGGTAATTGTAAACAAACAGACAATATCATTTGTACCATACAGTTGGTCTACATATTGGTTGCTGGATTTCTGCCTAATTTTTAAGGAGTACTTGATAATAAGTTTGCTAATTCTGACATGCGTTATTACTGCTAGAAGTGATTTGGCTTAATAAGTTATCAGCTAACTAATACGTTAATCTTGGGAGGCAAAGGGTTAAATATATAGTCTTAAATTGCAAAAGATTGACAGTCTACTCCATATCCAGGCTTTTATTTAAATTTTTTTCTCACTCCCTATGCTTTTGGCTCCTGTAACTGTCTAGGCTATTCCTCCACCTGCCCCTACTTGGTATTCTTTCAGGGGACTTTGACCTTGCATATGTTTGTTTTTTTTCCATTTAATTTGATCATGCCTTAAAAATCTACCGCAATGTTAGCATGAATTGGATCAGGGATCGGGAATCGTCAGTCTTTTGTTGATGTGGCCCCAAGTGAGTAAGCAATTAGGGGTGAAAAACCAGGCATGAATCCTCACGTTATGCAAGACCTCTTCTGGTTGGGTGCCAAAAGGGCCAAACAGTAGTTCTAATAATATATTATTAATAATATTATAATCTCAAAGTACAAAAATTACTTGGAAAAAATATCATCTACAATAGTGTGTGATTTTACCAGAATGCATACCTATAGAAGTACTTGCATTTATATGTGTTCTAGGATGCAATATAAATCTTATAAATTAAAGCAAATAAATACTCCATTTTAAAATTATTATCAGTTAAATGAATCGCCTAGGACTTTAGTAGGATAGGCATAATTTAATTTAATTTAACTTAGTATCAAGTGATTATGTTGCTTTCATTGTTAATAAAATGCAAATGAACTCTGCTCCATTTGTTGGGATACAAATAAGTCAGTCAAATGCACGTTGCTAGGTGAATAACAAAAACAATTTACCAGCATTAAATATGTGAAGCATTGCAGTTTTGCACCAAAAGACCTTGTGCCTGTATTATCAGATTTATAGCTTGGAGGTGGATACTCTGTGCGGTTTTCTGTTCCTTTCTAATTTTAATGCATACTTAAAATTGACCAACAAAATCAATTCCCCTTCATTGACACACATGCTTTAAACAAACCTTTTTTGTCTAGACGGTGTGTTTGCCCTGCTTCCCTGATTCTCGCACAGGCGCATGGTCCTACTGGCATTCAAGCAACCAAAAGGAAAATCTCAGTGCAACAATTTGACAGACGGGCAATTAGAATTGGCTCTTTGTCAGTCTGAGTCGGCGCTGTGGTGTTCCGTTGCTGCGGAGATGAGGGCCATTGAATCTGCTCGCCAAGGCAGAACACTCGACAGGAAGAAAGGAAGGAAGCATCCATTCTCTCCCCCCAACTCCTATTGTCTGGCCAATGGGCTTAATCATTCAAACAGCTAAGGCCGAGTCCTGCCAGTCCTGCCTGCTGTGGTGGGGGGAACGGTGGAAACCCCAGTCTAACCTTCCATCTGGATGTAGCTTTGGCACTGGGGGCCACTGCACAGGGCTCTGTGTTTGTGTTCTCTATCTTCACGAACAGTACAAGTGGAAAGATGATGATAGCATTGGTCTCGTAGTGTGTTCAGTTTTGCCAGCAGCTTCTGGGAAACCCCTGTATTCTCGCCCATAATGGTTCTGCGTGTGTTTCAGTATTTTTTTTTTTTTTTTAATTATAGTGCCTTTGAGCATGAAGCTCCATACATGAAGTGCTTCCTTTGTTGTTGGTGTTTGTAGTTTCAGTGGTTCTATCTATATGAAACAGTCTTTCATAAAACAGTATCCAGTAGTGCAGACAGCACTGTAAATAAGTAAAGAACTGTGCTTTCAATTAAAATAATTTTGAGTCACTACTGTGGCCTTACCTATCAAATGAAAAATAAAACATTAAAAACTCACTCATTACTTACTCTTTTTGTACAGTTAAAGGTTAGATAAACGGATTATCATTATATCGATGTACTACTGCTTTGTTTTGATGATAATATCATTATGGATATAAATCTAAAAAAAATCATAAAATGTAACAGCAATAGCGGTGACATATCATGCTAAACTGATTAAAATTCAGCATGTTTTTAAAATGTAATTCACATATGCAAAGAGCAAAATATGATGTATTTGTGTTATATGAGTTAACTTAACCACCCAAGTATCTTCTGAAATGCAGGAACTATCTTTAAACATGCATTACCAGACATGCATTAACTGACATGCAGTACCTGAGAAGCATTACCTGCAAGTATCATTTTAAAGACAATGTGTGATTCTTGGCCAGGTCCTATTGAACCAGTATTGGAATGTCTTCACTAATGAGACTTCTAAGCCCTTAGGGAAGTCGCTCTAGCTAAGGGCATCTGCCAAATGCTGTAAATGTAAATGTGACAGCGAGAAACAGAAAGCAGCCTTTTGGCCACATAAAAGCAGAAGCACACAGGATATGGCCTCAAGTAAGCAACTTGAGCAGTGTCTGCTTCACACCAACAGCAGCACAAATCCCATTTCTTTGAACTTGAAAAACTTCTATTCTGGTTAAATGCTGCTGAGCAACAACATTGCTAATATTCAATGTGCTGTATGTATGCGTCATGTTTCATTTTGTTGAATATTTTTATTTTCAAATAATTTAATGGCAGGCCCCAACTAAAATTAAAAGTGAAGACTCATTTTCATATGTAATATGTTACCCTAAGTAGGACTGACTCGATACTGTTGAAAGTGAGTACTTGAAATTTACGGATGCTCTCAAAGTGATCTAAGAGTCCTTGCAACATAGGTCTGACAGTGCACTGCATCACAGGGAGCCCTCCAAATGACTGGCCTGCCTGGAGACAAATATTTCCAGTGTTCTGGAAGGCAGTGACAGTGAAAAGGACAAAGGATATCTCAGCTTGTCTGTATTATTAGCCAGATCTGGTTCAAGGGCTAATTAGTAAAGAATTCGGTGAAAGCCAGAAACTCAGCAGGTCCTTCAGCGAGAATGTGAAAGATACTCTCTGTGCTGTAGCTATAAATATCTAACGATCGGAGGGTATGTGAAGTACCTTCATGGAAGCTACATAAGCGTTCGTTACAGTTCTTGACAAAAGTCAATATTTGTCAGAAAGGACAAATAATGCACATAACAAAGAAAAACTGACTGTAGGTCAGACCCTCCCCCCCAGTTCAGGGTTTTGATTCCTGCCTCTGTCTCAAGTACATGATGTTGGCATATCCTCCCTATGTTCGGTTCAGGGTTTGAATCCTTGGGGGGTAACTGTGACCAGTTGTTCTGTTGGGGAGGGTATAACATCCAAGCACTACACTATTATGAGCATTGAGAGGCAAAAAACCAATGTTATGTATGCAAATACTTTATATTTTACAAATGTGTAACTCACTCTCATTTCAGTCTTGTTTCCACAAGCTTGAATATTTTCTTCTGTCTTTAACTTCGCTTTCACCAATTGAAGTGACTCGGCCCCCCTGAACACCTGCATTAAGAGTATGTCGAGGAAATGTGCTTACGTTTGTGTTTCGCCTGTTTCCAGCACATGTAATTTTAGGCCACATATAGCAATCTAAATAATAATAATAATAATGCATTTAGTATTCCAGACCCAAGCAGCGTACATATTTAGGGGGACCACAGGGGGAACCATGCATGTTGTGATGAGGGCAACCCCGCCAACCCAGGATACAAGGCTGGAAAATCGATGGATTTGAGGTACCACAGGTACCTAAGGAAGAATTCCACTCCAGAAAGAAATTTATTTCATAAAACATGTATACTTTGTGGAGGCCATTGAAGCACACTGATCTCATTGTCATCTTCATGAAGCCAGTATGATATGCTTTGTGACACAGTGCATTATCCTGCTGGATGTAACCATTACAAGCTTATGGCAATAGAGCGAGGAACATGGTCAACAGCAATACTGAGACAGGCTGCGGCATTTATACGATGCTTAGCTTGTATCAGCGACCTTACTGTGAGCCAAGGAAACATTCCCTGCATCATCACCTCAGAACCACCAGGCTGAACTTGACACAAGGCAGGATGGGTCCATCGTTTCATGCTGTTTACTGCACATTCTGTTACAACCGTCTGCACATTGCAACCAAGATTGAGATACAGCTTCAGAGAGCCAGTGTCTGCTAAAGCTTCACTTCCCTGTTATTAGCTAACAAGAGTGGAACCCAATGCGGTCATCTGCTTCCGTAGCAAATCCGCCGCAAGGTTCCGAGGCTTTTCTACTTGACACTCTTGTAAAGAGTGGTTATTTGAGGTATTTTAGACTTTCTGTTGCTCAAATCACCTCGCTACATTTTTTTTTCCCCACATTGTTTAGTGTAAACTCTAGAGCACGGGTGTCAAACTCTAGTCCTGGGGGGCCGGACCCCTGCACATTTTTGGGTTTCCCCTCATTTGACACACCTGATTCAACTCCCTGTGCTAATTACCATTCAGCTCTTGAGCTGAATCATTGGTGGTGGAACAGGGAAAGAACTAAAATACACAGGGCTCCGGCCCCCCGGGACTGCAGTTTGACACCCCTGCACTCGAGGCTGCTACGCATAAAATCCCCAGGAGATCAGGTTCTGAAATACTCAAACCACCCCGTCTAGCACCAGCCACCATGCTAGGATCAAAGTCACAAGCATCAGAACGTTCTCCACTATACTGATGTTTAATTTGACTGAAGCTGTTGACCTGTGTCTACATGACTTTATACACTGAGCTGCTGCCACATGATTGGCTAATTAGATGAAGGAGCAGCTGTGCAGGTGTTTCCGATAAGGTGTCCGGGGGGGCTGCCCATCTGATGTACCAGGTTTCAGTGTTTATAACATCAGTGAGAAATGGGAAATGTAAATAAGAAAAGACGCACTTATTAGGAACACCAGCCTAACCAACATAACACATTAGTGAGACTTCCCACATAATAAGATGCTTTATTGTTCTTCGACCTGTTCTCAGGCCCAAAAATAACGCCGGCGAAGCCAGCTCTCCAGAAGAAGTAAAGAGCCGCACTGGAACATACTTGCAAAATAATCAGTAAATATTTCATGGTGATATTCATGCTCTTAATGAGATTCACAGCCATAGGCGGTCATTGGCATGCAATCCGATGTCGTCGGGCTCGAAAAACAAGGTAAAAGAAGGTACATTTACAGCACCCTGGTGGAACTGATACATTAAATGGAAAAAATAATAATAATTCAAATCTTCCTCAGCAATATATACTTTACCAAACAGAGAGGGATTATGCACTTTATACATCACCTATAGACCGATGTGAGAATTTCCCACCTAAAATATAATAAAATCTTTAAGGAAAATCATCAAACCAAGTAGGTGGCTTCAGTAAATAACAGGCTACCATCGAACTTTATGTCACGTGGTATGTCAGACAGAATGTTAGAATATACTGTAGTTTTCTCCGTTAGTTTAGCTTTGTCATTGTGCATATTTTGCTTGGAAAAAAAAAAACTTTAAGAAACAATGAATATAAATGAAAAACCATCTAAATGTACTCTTTTTTTGCCAGCAAGATGTTTTGTCATTTCTGAAAATTACAACGTGCATCAACAAGCACCCTTTTAGGTGAAAATATACTGAAAGCTCATGTTGAGACATGTGATGGGACTGACATTTAAAATGTGAAGACTTAACCCACGGAATATTTCATAGTCCTTATGCAAAATCTGCATTTCTATTAAACATGAGCCATGGTAATGTTTAATTATATTGCCATGTATTTAATTGCTGACTCCTTTATAAAATGCATGTTATGTCGCATATGAGGACAAATATAATCACATCAAATAAATATCTGTAATGGTATAAGTCATTGAGTGTAAGAAAAGATGTATTTGGCAATGCCTTTGAATGGGGTGAGTATTGTGATACCGGGATACCTGATGAAATGGGACCATTAAACTTTGCAGTTAATATATGTGTTTACTAGTGTGTTCTAAGGGCATTAATGTATTTAGACAATATCAAGTTAGGATTCAAGAGATTGAGATGATTTTTGTAGAAGACAAATTTTCAGAAAGTGTCCCATTTTAACAATCTATATTTTCTGATACTTTCTGTTGGGAATATCAATATTTGGCAGTTAATAATAATAATAATATTAATAATAATAATAATAATTAATCCTTTATTGTCCCCATGGGGAAATTCTTTTTTACGCCTCCCTCAACTTGCTCTTTGGAGAGTAAGCTGTCCGCATTTTGGCCTGTTGTTTCGGTTCTGCATTGATTTACCAAAGGGGAGAAAGGGAACAAATGCGATATGAAGGGCAGTCAGTGTGACACGAATGAGGAGCCTGTTTATTACAATACACCATCATTAAAATACACCATTAAAGTACAAGAACATTTTTTTCCATCTGGTTAGTATTTGAAATGTATACATGTGCATTACTTCCGTTGTCTGATTTAAGCAACAGTAAGCATAACTTTAAAAAAAAAATACTATAAAAGCAGAACTATACAATCAAAAACTCAGTAAAAGCTTAGATATATTTATAGACAGGTTGTTATTAGCTATCATTATACCTATCGATATAGCTATCGTTTTGTTTCTTTAGCAGAAAAAGTCAGTATTATGTTTGCAGCCAAATTCTTTGAGAAAATGAACATCACTTACTCACACTTAAACACTCCTTTATGAAAAGCAGTAGACAATGTTTTACCCTAATATTTCTGAATAATGCTCCAAATTACATTTTTAAATATTTGTGAATTTTAATACAGCATATGCAAAGAAGCAACCTCCGATATTTTGTGAAATACAACAAAAAAATACGCCCACACCAAGCAGAATTTCATAGCTTCCTAAGCTCACACAGCAGTGTAACGGAAACTTGTAGGCGTTATTGCTGAAGCACAGTCCATCAGTGTGCTTTTGATTTCACTCTTGTTTATCTTGAACATGGTATTAGTATGGTGCTCATAGTGGGCCGGCCTAAGCGGTGTTTTTTAAAGAGGGTTTGTCTCTATTTCTGATGTATTGCTCATGCTTAGAATGGTAGTTCAGATAGTAACCCCCCCCGCCTTCATCTAGCATGGCTGTCTGTTTTCCATCTCTGCTGTTCTCTCATTGTTCTTGTCTTCTTGCAGATTCCAGCTGCCTCTGTCACTGGTAGCATCCATGCAGCTCCTGTTCTCACTCTGCCCCTCTTCTCAGCACAGCGCCCCCTTCATCTCTCCCTCTGACCAGTCAGCTCAGGGCCCAGCCTGTGACCTGCATTTATGTCCTGCTACGCAGCCTCACTGGCCGTCCTTGCTCTTCCTGGCTCCCCCTTTTTGCGTGTGCCTGCCTTCACTTCGCACGGTCTGTCATTACACCACACACTCCCAGATCTCTGCAGCCTCTGTACTGAAGTCACCTGACTCCCTAATCTCTGAGCATTTTGAAATCACAATCTTTTGATCTCTCAGTGGAGCTGCAATCTCCTTCCTCGTCTGATTAGCCGTATTTATTCTGACTTTACCCGTTTCATGATGTCTTACTACATTTGACACTGTAGACTGTGAAACTGCACACTGCACATTTTTTCCACTGTTCTTATGTCAATCACCCTATTGTCACTTAGGGATATCCCTTGATATGCTACTTCTTAAAATAAAGCCCTTATTTTCTGCTGCGATGGGTTGACTTCCCATCCCGGATTATTCCCTGCTTTGTGCCCACTGTTTCTGGGATAGGATCCAGACCCCCGGCACCCTGTATAGAACAAGTAGTTATAGAAGGTGAATGAATGAATGAAAGAATTAACTTATTTTCTGCTTTGGAAATAATGTAAGTGATCCCATTTCCAAACTTATTTCTCGTCTTAAGGAAGTCAACTTCACTAATGTTTGTACACACACCTGACATGTATTTACTCTCTTTTTTTTCTAAACGTATCCATCTTGAGCTTTACCTTGAAGCATAACGTGCCTATGAGGTGATCATTATAAATAATAATAATAATAATAATAATAATAATAGCTTCATTGTAGCTCACCCTTTTGCCAAAACTCGCTTATAACGATGCCCTTTTTTATTTACCGTAGTAGTCATGGTAATTTTATGGTGATTTCTGCTCAATGTGTTTCCGCTGTGAGGCTGTGAGCTGAGGTTTCCCTCTTGCATAAACTCATTATAAATCTATATTCTTACATACAAATACAGCATTCAGTTCAGTATTCCTTCATATTCCTTTGCAGTTTGATTTCGCTCACATAGGCCCACAACACTCTGCACACAAAATTTTAAGTCCACGCTTCAAAACATTCTAGTGATCCATTTTTCCAATGGCCTTTCGAATAGATGACTTGCACGATTTCTTTCGGGGTGAAAAAATCACGTAGTTTGTACAAGCAGTCATACACTGCGAAGCACAGCTTAACCCCCACAATAGTTATTAGTCATTAATAAAGGAGGTGCATAACAGTTGCTATTTTAGCTCCAAAGAGCATTACCTCATACAATCCGCTGGCCTGTAGGGTCACTGTTGGTTCTGTGACTCCTAGAACATAAGTCTAATGTATCTACATTCAAACAAGTAAAGCAAATTATAAAATAATAATAATAGTAATATATTGCAATAATAAACTAATAGTACATTGTAATTAATGTGTCTCTAATCTGAAACACTAATACATATGCATAATCTAGAACAGTCCATGTGACTGTGGATGTTGTTATATTCACTCTGGATTGGGTTATCTGGATTTTTTCCCATTAAAATTATATGCCTTCAGCAATGTGATATGTAGACCTTTTACCTATCATAATAAATATGATTTTACACAGGAACTGCACACTGCAATTTCCTCTTACAATATGACCATCCAAAATTTCTCATGTCTAAATAATCCCCTTTATATGACATGCCTTATGAAAGGGGGGGGCAGTAACTGATGTGTCAGTGTTCATCCTATCACACCCTAAAATCCACCCGCCGTCCTCCAGGTTGTCTTGTGAGAACAACAAAACGGTGCCCCCCAGATAGGAGGGCGGTGGGCCGAGAGCAGCGAATCTCATCACGCCACTAGGAGGCAGTGCCAGCGAAAAACTGCTACTGTACACAGTCCTTTGGTGGCATCCAACATAAGAATCAATATTGTGGAAGTAAAATTGGCCCGGGAGGGGAGGCATATTGGGTCTGTTATGTTTTAGGCCTTAGGCAAGAAGAGATTGTTTTGAATACTGTGTGACCTCGCTTTGTGATAGCTGCCTGCAGTTGGCTCCGCAGAAGCTCGGACCTTGGAGAGGCAGACTGGAGCAAAGGGGGGGAGAAACCATTTGCAGCAAGAGACTCAAAGCTGCCCAAACTGGTGCACAGAGTATAGCTTAATAAAGTAGTTGTAGTAGACAATATATAATATGTTACACAATTGATCACATCATATTAATCATACTTATGTTAATCCTACTAATCATATGTTAACCATGTATTTTCAGTGATTCAGGGACAAATACGTCAATGTGTTAATCATTAATCAATGGAACACCCAAACATTAACAGTGATTGAATGTCATATAATTAATATCTATATACATATCTCAAGTACAGTCTAGAAGCCGAGGCTGTCTCCAGTAAATTGTGTATAATGGGTGAACTTTACCTTGCTACCAAGGTGAACCAATGGAGCAGGAGAATTGTGTTTGTTATACGGTTCAGTTTAGTTTGATGATGTTCCATGACCAATCAGGACTTAGTAGTCCTGGGAGTTATGGTTTATTTACTGGTTGCACTGTGTGGCAAGGGTGACTTGGTACCAAGTGCCAGAGTGTGATGGGAGCGCTTTGCTGAACTTGATGGAATAAAAGAGATTTTCTTTACTCATCAAACTAAGAGGTCCAGACTTTTATTCTAAGTGACTCTCTTTGTTATCAGAGAGGTCGATTCATAATTTTTCTACCACGATATCTGAGATTAAAGATGTGTGCAATAGGGTGACGAAGGGCTGCCATCAGGGGCAATTCTAGGATCGGCCACTGAGGAAATATGGCTAAAGTAACATTTTCATAGCAAAATCAATCAATCAATCAATCAATCAACCAACAGTCCATTGGCTCAAGATAAATGCAGATGCTGTAACAGCCAATAATGTAATAACTACCAATGATGTATTAACTGCTAATAACAATTTTTCCATTTGTAACACAATAGAAGTAGATAATGTAACAACTGGCCAATAATGTAATACATTTTCTCAAGCAATAACATCATAACTTTTTGCCATGGTCACTTGTTACATTGTTGACTTTTATTACATTACAAACTGAGAAATTTATTGTTATTGGCACATTACTACATTATTGGTAGTTATTAAATTATTGACTGCTACAGGTGATGCAAACATATATGTGTGTATATAGAGTTTTACATTGTGTGTGCATCCATACGTTACTTACTCAGTGTTGCAGTTACCGCTATACTAATGATACATGACATTTCAAGTAAATTATACAACTGCTCTTTAAAGAGTGAAATATAACACACAAAAAAAATTGCTGACAGCAGAAGAAAACAGCATATCTCCAAGTGACGAGTCAACACACGAGGGAGTGTGATGGAAGGCAAGCGAGGGTGAACGTCGTGGTGTGAGGAATGCCGGGGAAGGCTCTCGTGTTTCAGACACACGGCAGTGACCAGGAGGCCTTTACAGTGCGCGGCAAGTTTCAGCCTGCCCCCCTCCCCGCTCCGTAAAAATGTTAGTATAGCCTAAGTCTTACTATATGCAAATTACTATATGATACGAAGTCCTACTATACGCAAATTAGATAAATAATTCATTATTTTTTCAAAGGGTTTACGAAATATTTCACAAAAACGACTGGGATGGTGGGACAAAAAGTTTTCAAGCTAGAAAGCATCATTTGCGCGTGAGTCTTTATCAATAATAAATGAATGACCTAAGGATGCACTTGTTTAAACTAAAGTAGCAGCACTTATACTAGAACTAACTCATCAAACGAGGTAACTCTCCATAGTCATTATCTCTTTCAACATAACCCCAACCACCTTAGCCTGTTGGTGTAGCCCTGAAATGAAGCTGCCTTTATCTGCAAATTTTATTTTCTTACATGCTGTAAGTGTAAAACAGAATCGCTGCCATGACATGCTGTGAGTGAACACAACCATGTAATTGCAGCAGGGTTGATATCAGACAAAGACTGAAGAAAACAGGTATTAATACGACTGACACAGATCCTGTCCCCCTTCCAGTAGCACAGCTGGCTGTCATAGTCACACACACACTAGTCACTATGCCTTTTCTGGGGAAACGTAGAAAAAGTGAGACAGGAGATTCTGAGGTAGCAGCAACTGCGATAAAGGACTAAGCATTCGGGTAGTGACACAGAAATGCATTGAAAGAAGAGCATATGTGGACATGCATGACAAATAACCTTCCCATTATACAGTATTTGTAATACATTTAAAATGTTTAATCATCAATCAAGAGTTTTTAACTAAGATCTTTCTGCTGGAAAATCCCCATTCACTGTAGCAGAAAAATCTAAATCCCAAAACTATTACCCTCAGGTAATGTGGGTAGACTAAGGAATATTATTATTCTACTGTTATTTAATAATAAGTAAAGAAAATGTCCTGAATTCAGTAAATGGACATAAATAACCCCAGATTGCTTTTAAATATTTTTCTTGGTATTTTGACTTTATTATTCAATAAGATTTCTCAACAAAGTGCTTTTTAAAAATGCAGCTGGAGTCTTGAGCTTTAGGAAGTTTCTTATTTGGAAGCAGAACTAGATTTGCCAAGCTTTGTTTTTTTCGATTCATGGCCTCTTTTCCAGCTGAATATCGAGGGTCCTGCTTGCAGAGTTGTAGCTGGGGGAGAAATGCCCAAAAAAACCTTGGGGGTCAGTTGCATTGATGCACTGAAGTGGGCAAAGCGATAGAAAGTGGCTCCAGAGCCACTCAACAAAGCCGCCTCTGTTAGCCTGATCTGATGGCTATTTTATTTTATCCAGCAGGGGGGGTGGGACTGGCAATGGGAACAGTGCCTGGCTCTGTCTAACGGCTCTGATCGCGGCTTCAGCTCGCAGCTTTTGGATGCTGATGAGTAGGAAATGAGGCACAGACGGGTCAGATGGGCAGAGTGGAGGGGGATTATGGGTCAAGGCAGAGATCTGGAATAAATTAAGCCTCATCAGAGTGCAAAATGCTACATTGTCAGTGTCTTTCTGTTTGCACTCACAATCACAGCTTTGTAAGGTTTTGCCGCTACATTAAGGTGCCTATTTTTAAGACACATGAATCAGTGTCAGCTGGTAAACATACATTCATTTACCAGTTACTATTTCAGAATTAAAAATCACTGATTTTTGAACTGTTCCCTGCTTTGTGCCCATAGCCTCCAAGATTGGCTCTGGAAACCCCACAACCTGAATAGGACAAGCGGTAACAGAAAACAGATGGATGGATGATTTTTAACTAGAATGTAATCATTTTCATGACACATACTGTAATTAAGCGGTATTATTGTGTTCCACTAATTGTAGCTCAGTTTAGTATTTTGTATCCAACCACTAAGTCAGTCGATTTGTTGAAATTTGAACCCAACTTGTTGTGATGTTTAAATGATTTAATACTCCCTTATGGTACCTTAGTGTTCCAAGCTAGGCTTGATTTTCTGCAAAACCAAGTAAGGATTTTTTACAAATATCTCTACTTATCATTAGCAACCCAACAGTTTGAAAAAAATTACCTGGAACTCGATCTGAATCTTAGAAGTCAAACCGTGAACGCTGACCTAAGATAGCTAAGATAGCTTTGATAGTGGGGAAATGAGTCACGCAGCACGTCACTCAGCAGAAACATAGGGTAACGCTTCAGTCTAAGTTTTGCATTCGCTGTGATAGCATGGTGCATGTTTACACTAGCTGAATACATATATTTAGACAGTAAAAATACATTTAGACAATGATAGACAGTAGCAGTAATTATTATATAATAAAATACATTTAAAAATAAAGATTATTTTAATATTAATAATAAACCATTAATACATTTAATTAAAATAATATTGTCGTGCCGATCGGGGACGGAATGGAGACAAAGGTGCAGTTGTCAGGGTATCAAGGAATACGGGGTTTAATTACAGGTAAGGCAGGTAAGGCAGGCAAAACGCAGACGGACAATACAATGACCGGACTGGGGAAACAAACTGAAACGCGGACTATACAAAGGACTAATGACAACAACCAGAAACAGCTGATCACACGGGGATTGATTCCACACAGGGTAAATGATGGGCGTGGCACATGGAAGAAGCGGACGATCGGGGCAGGACACATTGTTTCTTTATTTAACTTTACACATTGTTTGGATGCATTTATTTTCTTACTTTACAATTTACTGTTTTGATGTGCTTAGATGTGTTTAGTATTTAGTATATGCTCTTCTTGTTTTATCTGGTTCATTTTGTGTTTAAATACCAAAAAGCATATTCAGGTGTAATTTTTGGGGGGCATGAACCAATTAATTGGTTTTCCATTATTTCTTATGGCGAAAATTCGATCACAACTCAAACTTTTTAGGAGTCGATCCGGAGTTCTGAACGGATTAAATTCGAGTTCTGAGGTACCACTGTAGTTCTTAAAAACTTTTATTGAAACAACAAATATGGTCTACTAACATTGGAAAATATTGTTTTGATAGTTTTATAGCACACAATGCAGTTGAAATTAATCATTTTAATTAAATCAATTACGTCTTTTTAATTGTGTAAAATTATGAAATTCTTTACAGTTAAATCAAAGACAAAGATCAATCCATCCAACCATCTTCCAAATGCTTATCCATTTACTTTTCCATCCTATCCCAAGCAGCAATGTGGTATTTTAATTGGTTACCTTGTAAAACAAATGGGACATTCAGTTAATGCAGTCTAAATGTTCACCTTGCAAAGCATTTACCTCTAAGGCATCATAATTAACCAAATATCTACCTCCACCACTATACATACAGGTGAAATAAGTATAAATGCATACACGCAGATGTATGTGAATGACCATCTTATGGCATCAGATAGCTTAGTTGTCTTGGTTAAATCATCGTACTGAGAAGATGTAATATCTATTATCCTGCAGAACACAGACATTAAATATCACCATATACATAAGAACATAAGAACTATACAAACGAGAGGAGGCCACTCGGCCCATCAAGCTCGCTTCGGGAGAACTTAACTAATTGCTCAGAGTTGTTAAAATCTTATCTACCTCTGATTTAAAGGACCCCAAGGATTCAGCTTGCACTACGTTATCAGGAAGACTATTCCATACTCTAACTACACGTTGTGTAAAGAAGTGCTTCCTTAAATCCAGTTTGAAATGT
>JABFEA020000038.1:24018742-24036711 GCA_019775915.2 Cyphomyrus plagiostoma
TCATGTCCCCCCTCAGTCTCCTTTGCTTGAGGCTGAACAGATTTAGCTCAACTAACCTTTCCTCATATGACATTCCTTTAAGACCAGGAATCATTCTTGTGGCATGAAACCTTATGCGGACAATACCTTACTTGCATTCCGTTTTGTTTTCCTATGTTTAAATTAACATAAAACCTGCTCTCTGTAACGAAAAGCCACAATAACGAGTCAGTGAATTTGCTGGGGACTGATTTTTCTCCCACTGCTGTTTGCTCTTGATTGTTTTTGAGTGATTCCCCGCTGCAGCAACTGATCGGCTGCCAGTGGCTAGCAGGGTGTTCCAAGCGTCGATGCCTGTAACACGGCACACTTACTCCTTAATGAGATAAAGCAGCCCTGGAGGGTGAGTGGGAAGGGGGGGGGGGGGCACTAAAGGAATGTCAACAAAGGCGCCGCCACGTGTAAAGGAATGCTGATTGCAAGCTGCAAAATAGACCAATGTAACTTTCACAAGTCAGTCTCAAGTGTTCATGATCATCGTCATCCACATAGCAGCTGTCCCTGACTTGAATGGTGAAGGTAGCAGAAGGGTACTGGCGTGGCTACAATGCTACTGTACATTCTGCGCTGCAGGATGTTCCATAAAGGCTCGATGGTGTTTGAATTCAGTAATTGGGCATCTGACTTCGTCCTGGTGTTCATAAAATTGCCGTTGACTTGGTTTAGCAGTGTGTATGGGGGCATTAGCGTCTTGAATTAAGGGAACAGCATGATGGAACAGGCTCTGCAACGTATGGGGGACCTGGTTTTATAGAAAGGCTTCACATTCCTTGGCTATAATTCCAGCATCCAGATGAATGGCCAAACCTAATGAGTCTACACAGGTGGCTGCCCATACCAACATGCATTGTGGTTTGATGCTATCCTTTAGTTTTCTCCAAACAAAAACCTGTCCAGATGGGGGAAAAAGTTAAATATGACTCACCAGACAATAAGTGTTCTCCCTTACTTGACTGACCCGTTTGTGTGCTTTATATCAAGTTGGATAACACTTAGACACAAGTGGTTTCTGAATGGCAGCTTTTTAATAAATTTCAGTCTACTGTTAAGACAATCGATTTCACTCTGGTCACTTTTGACGTTGTATATTTTAGTGTGTTGAAAGAACAGTTTTAAATGCCCATCTGTCCTTGTTGCTATCTTTGCCTATGCAACTTGCCCATGTGATTTTTCTGCACCTTTCTGTTCCCCATGACACACAAAATAATTTTGCAGCCTCAATTCAATCCTGAGAACCTATGCGCACTTCAGGTTCACCAAGATACAGCATTCAGCGTACTGAACAGCTCCTTTACATTCTTAGAAAAATGTAGTTGCTATAGAAACAGATTTGCAACAGATGGTCTGACTTACATCACCTGCAACCTGTTCCTCTGGGTAGACTGCCAGATTCCGGAGTTCATCTTCTTCCCTTTGAATGACAGTGTTACAGTCAGCCCGTCAGCTTTATATCTACTCTGAATGTCCATCGATTTGCCCATCTTCATCCAGTGTAGGGCCGCCAGGTTAACTATCCCCAAATTGCACACACGTACGTAATCAGGCACTATGAGCTCTTTTGAGAAGCTAATTCACAGGGGGACCAAACAAACTCCACAAACACAAGGTGCCATTTGTATGCGGAGCCCTGGACGTGTGAGCCGACAGAGGCACACTGTTATCGCTCTAAATGTATCACTTATAAATATTTTGCTATGCATGAATGCTTATAACATAGTTCATAAAAAAAAAATCTAGAAATTATGTAGGATCTTCGTCTAATAATACAATTCTTTTAGCCCACATTTTGCAGAAATTTCTTTGATGGCAATAAATAATTAAATGCTTGCAGAAAACCCACAGACACGCATACAAAATACATATGTATTTAAGGGACATGTAATTGATAATCGTATGTTTGTGTGTGTGTGTGTGTGTGTATATATATATATATATATACATATATATATACACACACACACGCACACACACACACGTATTACATTTCTATATTCCCTATTTCGAGTAAGGAATTTGAAAAATTGATAGTAAATATCACATACATACACACGAAAATATTATTTATGCATATGTAGACACACCTATATGTAATACATTATATTATATATGTAGTGCATATTCTTTTCTGAGTACAGCATACAGTTAATATGGCATTTATCAATATATCTGAAATAGCCATCTGAAAGGTATGTGGTTTGAACAGTGGTTTGTTTATAACACAGAACTTTACAAAGATTAACATATAATTCCAAAATCTTCCAGATGCTTCATCTCATGTCTTATTCAAAACAACACCATCCATAATAACAAAGAGGGAATATTTGGAAAAATAGTTTACTGGAAAAATACATTTCCTTCTCAAAGTACAAAATGCACATGCAAAATGCATGTTTGAGTGTCCCAGTAGAAAAAACAATGTATAAACTGACAGCAGAGAAAGTCACCACCTCTTACAAGTGTATCCCATAAAAGGCTGGCAGTATGACAAGTATTTTTTTTTAAAACAAAGTTTTAGATCCATCGACAAATAATCCATACACGTTCTGAAAAAATGCAGCTGTCAAAAACAAGTAATCTTATTAAAGGCGTGTTTAAAACAGTACATCCAGAAACTACCATACCACAACCTTAAGTTGTATCAGGAGTTACACATGGAGATATTTTGAATATTTCATACAGGTTTACTGTACAAAACAGGTGAACCTATCAACAGATTATGCTGTATATTTCAAAGAGCGGGCAATTTCTAGACTGGAAATTTACATAAAATATGCAGAATAATCCATTATTCTTGGGATTAAAGGAAGGACTGCAAACTCGAAACATATATTACAGAGTTAATGAAAGAAACTCACAAGAATATTACAATACCTTTTAATGTTAAAGGAAACAATACGATTAGGATTGATTAGTCTCAGGCTCAAGGTGAGAAAAACGAGCAGCATCTGAAGCTGCACACAGACACATTACTGAGATAACTATGCCGGTTAAAAGAAATAAAAAACAACCAGGACCAGCATGTAGAAGAAAGCAGTTTAAAAAGCACATTCTGAAATTCCTATAAAATATAAAAGTTTCTGTAGTTACCTACATTGCACATGTAATGAAAATGTAATGTTTAATCACTTTCAATAAAAAAAAAAAAAAAATCACTTAAATGGTGAACACCCCCCCCCCCCCCAATAGACTGAACTTATAATTGAGATTTATACATTATGGTAAGAATGTCATAAAGATATTAGAAAATGTATTTGTGAAATGGCATAGATGCTTGTACTGTTGAAATCAATGAATGTGGCATTACAATGTATCATTAATGATTATGGATGATTATTATTGATAATTATTGCTTTTTTTAATGAGTTAATGAGCGTCTTTGGTGGCGGCCATCCTGGAGAGCTCAGTTTCCACAGCCCGAGTCCCGTTCATGGGGGATGCAGAATAATAAAACCCCACACTGAACTGTAAACAGCTGAACCGCAAACCAGAAACAAAATCAACAACAATTATGCATTTTCATATGAAATGCCAACCCAGGTTTACTGTGTTTCACAGAAAAATTAGCTTGCTGACATAAAAGTACTAAAAGCAACCATTACAAAAAAAGAAAAGGGAGGGATGGGCCTGAGGTGCTCACTGCAAATTATCCTAAAAGAGCTCCTCTGAAATGAAGGCATGCTGAAGTGCTGTTATTCAAAGATTTGGAAAGACGATTGGGGGGTAACTTATGTAGGGTGGCTGCAAAGTAACGGGGTGAGGAGAATGATTAGGGTTAATGGAAGCCATTTAAGTATAATTCTCTGGGTCAAAAGCAAAGTGTTAGAAAGAAATGAAAAGATGAGAAACATCATTAGACAGCAGATATATAAGTGGCCAACAAAAGCAACAGGTGTAACAGAAAGTATTGGGGCACGACCCTGTTCTGACTAGTACGGAGAACAAAAACATAAAGGGGACAATAGGAGTAGAAGACATGGATGGCTGATTGGGGCAAGGATGTGATTAAGTGAAATAAGTTTGCTGATAAAATTTGGGGGAAAAAAACTAACAGAAAAAGAAGTTAACAGCTGAAAAATGGCAAATTGTTAAATGAAAAAAAATGCCATATGATTTAGGCAAGATTTCAAGATTTTCAAGCAAGGAGAACTTTGATCGTGAAATGACATATGGAGCTAGTAGTAAAATACAAGGCCTAATACATTATAATAAAAAAATCATCCTCCGTACATCCATCTTCTAACCACTTACACAACGTAGGATAAGTATAAAATTCTTTAAATATTTTATTTTCGTTTTATTAAAAAAGGAAATGTTCATGATGCTATAAAACTGCAAAACTGGCAAATGAATACAACTGAAAAGTGATACACTCTGGAGCAAGGTGAATTTTTACGGTGGAGAATGACGTAGGGCTAGTGGTGGATAGCACCTCAAACAGCCATATGATTTGGTGGATAGCACTGCAGACAGTGTGATTCTTTCATACCACTAGTACAGAAAGTAGAAACGGATCCTGCTGCTTGCCACCATGTTCTCAGGCAAGTTCCGCACCTTCAGATAGTTCACAATTCCTCTGAAGAAGAGCAGGAAACCTTCAAAGTGACAGCAGCATTTAATGCTCAGGTAAATACTACTGATGAACCACATATCATGACTTTGTACATGAATTACTTTTAAATGCTTTAAAAAGCACATTTTCACGTTTTCTAACCTACATAAAGTTCCTTAACAGAAAACTAAGACGATTCATCCACAAGGTGGCAGCAGTGTCCAATATTTAATGTGTATGATCTTTTTTTCCAAAACTAATCTAGCATATTGTATTTGGAAACTTCTATAGGAAATCTTGCAAGCACATTAAGAACATGTAACCATAACAACAACAACAACAATTCTAATATTTATAATAATGACATAAAGGATCCTGGTGAAATATAACATATACAATTACATTTTCATTTTTAGTTATGTGACTATACTAAGTAAGTACAGAGCAGTAATAGTTGCGCCTAGTTCCTTTATTTGAACATATCTATAAATGCAGACAAGTTATATAATTTCAACTCACCAAAAGTAATGAACATCCACCATAACCAGTACTGACCATGGATGTACTGATCAAAACAGTGGAATAACTAAGAAAAAAACAAACAAACAAAAGGTCAGAGCAGTTGACAAAACTAATATTGTTAGAATATATTGTGATATAATGTACCTGTTTTTAAGTTGTACTTGAACATATTTGATGACCATTTTTTGCAATGTGTCTTAAATGATCTTCCATCAGAAAGAACCTTGAGGTATTATAAACTCCCAGACTTGTCAAAGATATTGCAGGTCAAATTTTTAGGTGAGCCACACATTTCAGCACCATTCATTCAAATTTGGTTTCCAGGAGCCTCTTAAAATCTCCAATACATGCTACTCAAATAAAATACTCAATGTCTCAGATTCAAAACGATTAACTAAAGAGATATAGTCATAGCAGGCAGACAAGCAAAAATCTCTGGTTTTTCTGTTACTGATAGCAGTTAATAAACTGCATTTATATGTATATTTTTAATTCCCATGCTTTTTGATGGAAACTATTGGAAGGTTACCATTTTCCTTACAGACGTACCTTAAAGACGAAGATCCATTTGACAAGGGAGAGTCCAAAGCCAGAGAGAGCTCCGCATCGGCCAGCCATGGTGTTGGTGAGGCAGAAAGAAAGGCAAAAGCCGATCCAGTTGAAAAGAAAAGCCACTGTCGAAAGATATATATTCAAAATTCAAAATGACAGAATTAATAAATTCAGTCACAAAGTTTGCTGTTTAAAGCCAAACACTATATAAACAGCTTACTGATTGTTTTCATTTGACAAACTTGATGTACACCCTAAATGTAATTCCCCCGACATGTAATATCATGTTTAAATATTATTTGCTGACCGTTCATTGTGCTGCACTGATAATTTTGAGTCCTGACAAACAGATAATGATCCAGCTGTTATGGTGCGATCTGTTGTCTCTTCTTCTTTGTATTGATACAAAGACAAGTGACATCTTGCACTGGCATTTCTCAGCGTTTATCTCACTGATCTACCACAATGTGGTATAACAAGGTCTGACTTCTAATATGATGTTCAACATGGGGGTCACAAAAAGCGGGTCACTCAACAAGCTGACTTACCGAAAAAGGCCACTATGAACATGCGGTCGTTGCCAACACTCATTCGATAAGCCTCGCTAAAAGCAGGCCGCGGTGGAAACTCCCCCTGTGTCAGAATAACACCATGAATCAATTCGCTTTATTAAAAATACAAACACATAATAACGTGGAATTTAACCAAACACGTCTGATACAAAGTGCAGATTGTACAATTTTTAATGGGAACTAACGAAATATAATTGTATTTATCTAACAAGGATTCCTTCATCCATTTTGTTATAGTCTTTGAGCTAAGGCATATACAGGCACTACAGAAACTGAATTTCAGTTATTGGTTTTGCCATTTCAGTTAAAGTTTTTGTGAACTGTTACCGTATTTGTGATTTCAGTTATAGTTTTGGCTATAACAAAGGTCCTAATTGCACCTGCCCCAAGTGCTTTTGTTCTTATTTTGTCAGTGAGTGTCAGACTAACTGCATCCTCCACATAATTCAGAACTAATTTTGGTTTTTATAGTTTTACTCTCACATGGTGTTTTGACCCTTACGGTCCATTACTCCATCACAAGCTTCAGGACCTGCTGCAATTGTAATCCTCCCAACACCACCCAAACGCCTACTATGGTCAATCTCAACCATCTAGCCAATAAATGTGGCACTGAATAGCAAAATACGACACAAAAAGGTACTAATAGGGATGCCATGTGTGAGCACTGGTCCCAATACATTTCCAGATCTACAATTTAAAGGCACTCAAAATTTCAGCCAAAATAAAGTGAAAGCCAAACAACTCAAAATTGCCAAAACAATCTCCCTTGCACCGATCCATATTACATATGCATATTTTCATACCCCTCCCCAAAATGATAACGGCAATGTACCATATTTGCCACAGAGGTTGCCATGGCAGCAGCCTTTTCAGCCTCATCGTAGGTGGGCAAGGAGGTAGCGATGCTGTATGGGGGGGGTGCAGAGGCCAGGGGGAAGTCACTCTGAAAGAAATATTCTGGGAGAAGAGAATTTATCACGTTAGAAGTCAGCAAGGGAAACTGAAACCAAACCCATTTAGAAGTAGCATTAATAATAATAATCATTAAATCATTAAGGTCACATTCATTTTAAGAAATCGGAAACTTTGTTATTAAAAATTCCTACACTGGAAGAATTTAAGGTTACAAGAGAATTATAATTATCTTAGCAAATGATGGAGAGTTTTTCTTCTTAGTATCAGGTGGTGTTGAAAATAATCATGTACCAGTTTACACTGCTGGGTTATTCCAAATATTTATGGAAACATACCTTCTCCTGTGGAATAAGGAGGAGGAACCTCAGGCCCCACCGGTATGGCAGCTCCCCCAGAAGCGACCTCTTGGATGGATGGGGGGGGCTCTGTGTGGGGGGACTCTTCAGGGGAGTCATCTTCGTTGTTTAGCTGCATGCAACCAGACGGAGGAATCCATCAGCCTGACACCACTTAAAGTGTTGGAGCAGCAGGTATCTGGCTAGGTATGGTACTGAAATTGTGACCAAGCAGCTGCTTTGTTGTGCTTAATTGATTTTCTGACCCTTAAATTCCAGATTGTATGTTAAGCTAATCATTTAGGGGATGATGTTATATAACACTCAAACGAAGATATCAGCAGAGATTAATATCAGTCAAAGGCAACAAGACGGGATATATTCTTGAACTGACACAAACGAAACAATGTCAGCTTCGGGACATGTCTGGTTTATTTGATAGCGTTAAAGCGCTGCCAAGCAGGTGAAGCGTCTTCACTTAGGATAAACTGACAGCAGGTGATAACACTATAGCTGTATTTAGCGGCTGTTGTTAGCAGTCTGACATCTTCAGATGATAAAACGATAGTCCAAGCACCGCGTTTTCAATCTTCCTGTAAATGTCTTATAATATTTTATTGAGCCAGCAACTTTAAAGCGGAAGTATGGAGGCTAAAAGAAGCCGCTAACGGCTGTCATCGATGTCTATATGCAGGCTGCATATATATCTGTAAACTTCTGGAGAAAGTCAGATCATAGTTTCTGGAGTATCTAAGAAGCGGGATAAGTGGCTTTCCTTACCACTTGGTACCGGCTGACTGGCTGTGAATGATCCATCCCGGTGCTGGTTACCGTTACGCAGCGCAGTAAGCGATCATCGGCGTAAAGCCGCGTGCTCTGCTACAAATTTGGGTCGGGCGACGCCCGTAGTATAATTAAGCGGTGCTTAAAATAATATTAGTTCTCGATTTAGATCCGTCTGAAATGTGAGGTCAGTTTGGGACATCCGTGCCTCATGTGTTCAGACACATCCTGTGGAAAGGACTCGAGGGCGACGGCCTGTCGGGGAGGGAGGAGGGCAGGGCGCGCGCGTCACGTGTCACACGCGCCTCGGCACTGATCGCTGCGCTCCGGCTCCTTACACTAGTCACGCATAACTGGCATGCATCCCATTTGCCCCAACATGCGAGATATATTAGCTGTTTGCCACAGGTGATCACTGTGTACAGTCAAACCAGCCATCATCCAGCTTGTCCTGGGCAGGCTCGGGTTGGGGGGGGGGTTCTACCCTGTTGAGGACAGAGCAGGCTGAGCGCCGGTCTGTTGTGGGGCAAACTTAATCTAGAAGACTTTCAACAGTTTTTGTGCTTTCCACGTACAGGAGGAAGTACCGCAGTACCAGAGAAGGCGATGCAAAGAAAGCGGGGGTGGCTTCAGAATTGCCGTTTTGGAGATGGAAGGCAAGATCGAGTAGCACCAACCAATCAATGTAAATAGTAATATGCAAAACATATATACTGTGCATGCAGCGAAGAATTAGATTCCATCGTAATCTTATGTTAGGAAACAATTATTTTGAGTATATGCAAGTACGTATTTTGCGCGTTTGATATACCGGTTGTTGTCCAGTTGTTCCATTGGCTTGGTGAACTCTACCGGATTTTTATTAACTTAATTGTTTGGTGTTTTATTTTCGAAAGCTATCATTTGGTTAGGGTTCAGTGTTCCTGTACCGTTAACTAGTATGTTTTATATTTATATCTTATCTATGAACGAAGTAGGTGATTACACCGAACTCTAAACTCAGCCTAACAGGCAGCATATAATCGGTTATCGGCTTCACTGATTTCCCCCTGTAGTCCCCTTTTCTGTTTTTTTTCTTTTGAAAGGCTCTTTGGCCCGATCGAAGCAAACAGAGCGGTGTCTGACAGTGGCTTTTTTTATCGCAGTGCCCACATTTAAATGCCTACCCTAAATCCACTCCACTTCCCTTTACGTGAACTGTGTCCCCCCAGCCAGTCACAAAGAGGTACACATTATTGCTTTAGGTTTTTAAAGGCAGAATGAGCAGGTCTCGTGCCAAAAGAAAGTAATTTAGTATTAAGTGTAGTTCAATTTCATTGAAGGCAAGGGAACTTTCCTTGGCGCGTTTAATACACTGGGTAAACTTAAAGTTGAAACTTCACTGACAAATTGTTTACAGTGCAGATCACCTAAACATCATGTCTGCAGAGCCACTAGATGCTGCTCCCCACAAAAATCCGTCACTCCCATCACTACCTCGTCCCGAATTGTACATTTCATTAAATTAAAAAACAATTAAGCAAACAGCGAAGCGGATCGGTAAGCAGCCAATCGGGGGGAAGTACACATTTACCTCATCTTTGTGACGTAACCATTAAAATGGGAAATGGAACATCGTCTCGCGACAGTCGCCATGTTTATATAATGAGGAAAAGCTGGTGAAAACAAGCGTTATTTAAACATATATCTATTTTCAGCGGACTGTGTTAAGTGCCTGCTAAAGATTTAACTTGTTTGTTTTAATAAGCATACATTTCACGGTATTTTGAACGGTTATTTGAAATAATGCCACTGGACAACATGTCCCATAACAGAATACATTAGATTAACCTCTTTACCTATTCAGAGTTAATGAACTTGTTCTCATCGGAGTTCACATCCATAGGAATTCAAACGCGGATTTTTCACTTGTTCAACTCGTTTCTGAATGAAAAATCTCGTCTGTATTCCGTCATTATTATAATTATGATTATAGTTTTGAGGTAATTAAATCATGCTTTTTTCCTCTGTCGAATTGGCTAATAAAAAACAAGTAAACTGACAGCCGTTCGAGGGAACAAAACACTGGATCACTACTACGATGTATTGTAATAAGCTTATATTGTGTGTTTCCCCAACCACTGCTCGTTCGGTCGCTCCGACCATCCCGTGTTGCGTATTAGACAGGTGCAGTGCCCGATTCGGGGGAGCGCGCACATCCCTGCAGTGAAATGCGTCCCCTGTCGGGAGCGCGCACATCCCAGTACTGAAATGCGTCCATCTAGAGTAGACGTACTACAGAAATAGGAAATTGTCTTTGCACAATTTAAATAAGTATATCAATCTGATAAACTATGCTGTTGAATGTCAACTATGAGCCTTGAACTAGATCATTTTATTTATTTACTAGTCTAAACTAGTAATATTCTCCGTACTTTAGTAGTCTATGAACAAGGAAGACCTTGGTTTTATTCACCAGCACGAAGAAAATGACACAATATGATTTAGTAGCCTCATTTATTTTTCCCATAATTAACACAATTTTCTATTGCAATGTTCTAAAAGAGCGAAACAAAAACATGTTTTTTAAAACGAAAGGAACTACATCTTCCCCTTCGAACCGAAAAAAGAGCTTTGCGCACTCCCGACAAGGGATGCATTTCACGCCTGGGATGCCGAATCGGACACGGCACTTGTGTATAAACTAAACCTCAAAAGCAGCAAGTCCAGCTCACTAACAATGAAGTCCTGTTCCGGGCGAGGTATTGAAACTGACTGTGACATTTTTCACGAGATGGCGCTTGAGTGAGGAGCGCGTTGATGTCATCATCCATCCATCTCTTTACAGCCAATATTGGTAAATGTATAGTAATTAACCAAAGAGCACATCAACGGAGAGAACACGAAATAAATAGGCTGAATATAAACTAAATACGGTCATAAGGAAAGCAAAACCAGTGAGTGCTTATGAGATATACTGCAAGTCCAGATCAGACAATCGTATACCATAATATGTAGAAAAGCGTACAGCATCTATCTACGTATTCACCAGTATAGATAGTTCTCCACCTTCTCAGCCGTTACCCTCCCTCCCCCATCACAGAGGAAGTGGTGAGAACTGCCTTAAAAAAAAAAATACAGTGGCACCTTCCAGTTGGTTTCAGTGTGTGTCTTTCTCAGCGTCTGTACAGCCAGTCCCACGATGCCTCACAGTGGCTATGATAATCCCAGAACTGGAATCCTCCAATCCAAACCGTCATTACGGATCTGTTGCCCTAACGTGGGTCTTTATGAAGGCATCTTGTCCTGGCCCTCCTCAGATCTTGCACTTCCATAGCTCACTAAGATGGAATCGCAGAGCACCTCAAGGCGTTCATCGGAGGCTGCTCCTGTGGAACAAGTCAGCCAACACCGAGTTCAAAGCTAGACAGCCATTATATAATTCAATATAAGCAGCTTGATGTATGCTACCCCAGCACAGGCCCCCCAAAAAAGAAATGACCACAGCCCCATGTAACAGTGACCTCCGAGAAAAACAAAGTACAGCCAGATTGGCCAACAGGATGACGATGGGCCTATTGCACTCTCTCCATCAGCCATGTCTGCAGAGATCATTCACATCCAAAACGTCAGCATTTCAGAGTAGCCTCTTCTCTAATGCTATGAGGCTACTCACCTACCAATGTGCCACTCTTCCTTCTGTAATTGCGGAGTATTTCATTTGCACTATGTGTACATACACGTAGCACTTAATTACACGCACACTATTTAGTTTTACATCCAAACACCCTTTGTTGAACCACGATGCCCCTTATCAGGAATCAGCAGTGACATCACTGTCACGGCATCCACACACCACGGTCATGACAGCATGGACAGCTAGGTTACATTTCCAGGGGAACATCCCTATTACCAAGGGGCCCTGTTAGGCTCCCTATGGTAACACTCATCTTTATTTATTCATGTGTTTGCTTATTACTCATTACTTCACCATTACTGTATAAATTGCCATCATAACAATTTAGACATATTTTAGAGATTTTCCGTTTATTGTTTACTATTTGTAAATGTTATTGGCCACGTGCTTAAGAAATACTGCAGTTTGCTAACTGAAGCAAAAGTAAAGGCTTATATTTTAGGAACGCATAACTAATCAGTGAAACACAGAATTGGATCCTCTGGTTTAATTTTGTGTCTTATCTACAATGTGGAAATAAGCGTAGGTTAGCAATGTTGCTGCAGTCATAGTTTATACCAATGCGACACTGTTGTTCCCTTAGCTTTAAGTTGAATTTCCATCCATTCATCTATCCATCCATCCGTCCATCTTCCCATGCTCATCCAGGTCTGGGCTGCAGGGGCAGCAGTGTAATCAGTGATGCCCAGACCTCCCTCTCCCCAGCCATGTCCAGGAGGGACATCCAGGTGTTCCCAGTCCAGCCGAGAGATTTAACCTCTCCAGCATGTCCAGGGTCTGCCCGGGGTCTCCTCCTGGTGGAATATGCCCGAAAAACCTCCCCAGGGAGGTGTCCAGGAGGCATCCTAGATAGATGCCCAAATCACCTCTATTGGCTCCTTTCCATGCAGGGGAGCAGCGGCTCTGATTTAAGCTCCTCCCAAGCGTCCAAGCTCCTCACCCCATCTCCAAGGCTGAGCTCGGACAGCCTGTGAAGGAAACTCACCACCTCCGCTTGTATCTGCGATCTCATTACCCAAAGTCCGTGACCATAGGTGAAGATAGGGACATAGATTGATCATTAAATCAAAAGCTTCACCAACTGATTCCACTCTCTCTTCACCACGACAGAATGATACAATGCATATCTGCCGCCGCCGTACCGATCCGCCTGTCGAGCTCTCACTCCATTTTTTGCTCACTCATTAATAAGATCTCAAGATACTTAAACTCATGCACTTGACACAGCTACTCTTCTTCAGCCTGGTGGGTGTTTCCCGCGCTTTTCCCGTTCATTATATATTTCATTTGTAGAACAGCGCTAGTTTTAAGAATTCCCAGCTGTGTCAGCATGCAGCTGATTAGAGTCTGCAAGGCCATGCACGTGTTGGTGAGCACTTGCCAACTCGCTTCTATCTCCTTCTATTCTGAGAACAGCTCATGCGTGCATGCGGACCGCTGTGCCTTTGACCCCGACTGCTGGGTGACATGAACCCGCCTGGCATTCTTCCGTTACGAGCACGACCCCTTTCTCCTGTGGCGGGTGCCCAGCTTCTCCCTGATTTGCCCCCCCCATTATACTGAAACTCCCCCATCAGTTGACATAAGACTGCGCTTTTTACTCAGCCTGGGAGCCTGCCGTCTAGGTGTCCTCCTGTAGTGAGGGCAGTCATTGGTATGTGAATGATCCCCGATGGACAGCTTGTGTGTATTTTCAGGAACACCCATTTACTATATTCATACCGCTTATTCTATAGTGAGAAGCCTTACAGTTTCACAGTTAGGAGTGTTAAGCTCCTCCTGGCTTGGTCTGGAAGGTCTTGTATGATCTAAGTTTATTTGTTGTTTTTTTCTGAGCTGGTTTTACCCCTAGAATGTTACAGTACTTTGGTGAATAGGCTGTAATTTCTGTCTGTCCTGTTTTAGATGTACTCCATGTCCCAAACGTTATATGGAAGATATTATTAGTTCAGATCACTGCTATTCTGAATGATTTTTTTTCATTCTGCTTCAGTTGGTTGGAGTTGATGGGGGTGCATGGATGAATGGAGGACAATGTTGGATTTTCTTTGACGTTCCTCTGTTTGTGGGTCCACCTCCACCTGTTTTCTTTTCTCCCGCTCTCCGGATTGGTGATTCCTTATATCATCAGCTCCATGCCCAACATCATGTCCTACAGCAGAAGATGCTGCTTCTACTAAAGAGGTTTCTTCAGTAAACACAGTAGATGAAGCAGATGGTTTGCAGGTCATCCAGTGGTGAATGGATGCTAATTTTAATCCACTGATATTGTTGCTAGAGGAACTTCACCTTTTTCGGTTTGGGCGTGTGTTCTGTAAGCCCCCCTGCTCTGTTTTATCTGCAGACACCTATGGAAACACCTGAATACCGATGCCCCCAGAATCACCCCCATCTCCTGACACAAAGCACATCAGCCCGGTGGCACAAGACATAAACTAGCAGCCTTGAGGTATGACTGTTTTCATTTGATTATTTGACATTAGAGTCACATTTGAAATGAAACTGTAGTATATTTCAATTGAACTGTCTTGTCTTTTTCAGTTTTTGACTCCCCAGTTATTTTTTTCTTTCCTCAGAAAAAACCACAAACAACAATGGCATTTGTAGTTGAATCAGGTTACAGAAAATGACTTAATGATCGCAGTGATGGTGAAATTATTCAAAAATAATCTCTGATTTGGAAACTCAGCCAGATATAACTGTTTAAATAGGCATCATTTAACTTTTTCAAAATATTAAAATTTAGAACCAATACATATGGGACATTAATGTGACTATTTTTGTAAAGAGCTCTATGTAAATTTGGTTTACATATAATTAAAATTACAGTATGTGCAAATTTGTAATAATAGATATATAACCTATTTCTGGAAACGGACAGTTCACCCTGAATTTATAACCATATTCAAAACTGAGCAGTTATCAGATATTTTAAGGTTGTTCCTCCTTCGGTCTCTTGAGGGCAGTGTTGTACAACATATCAACCCTGGAACTAGTTCATTCATTTGACTGTTGATGATTTGTAACGTTAGGGAACCCTTTCTCAAACTGCTTTATTTTGTAATTGTTACATTTGTTCAGGTATGTTTTGGGTTATATGGGGAGTTTTCACTTATGAAAGTGTTTCCGCTAGATGTAAATATTTCACCTGTTTGCATTTCTGAGTTTGAGTTACGTGTGGCACATATTAAATAAACCTGCTCAGCAAAGACTGAACAAGCCAAAGCTTTCATCACGCTCTGCATCAGATACATTCCCTCAGAGCTCAGCAGAATCTCCATTGGAGTAAATTTGGCACAGTTATAAACATACAAGCATAGTTGCTGAGATCCTCCCCTTTCAGAATCAGGGTAAATTCCACATTCCTAGTGTTTCTTGCCTACGCCTGGCTTGTTAATTTTAGGTTTCTTATCACAACAGTCCACTAAACGTGCTATTCCAAGTGAAATGAGCAGTGTGAAGCACGCAGAGGGGTGCTGAGCAGCTGCTTGATGGAAGAGCTTTGACGCTGCACACAGGTACGGGCAGAATGAGCTTCGATGCTGCAGTCAGCGGCAGCGATCCAGCACCGCTCCCTCTCTGACGTGCGCAGCCTTCATTGGTTGTTAGCGTCGTTAGCTCTAGCTTGCATTTAGATGTGGCCTTGTATTCCAGTCAGCAGGCCCCTTTGCTGTGTTTGAAGCTCTCATTGGGAAATCGCGTGTAACCCCGAACGCATCCCAGAAGCCTCTCCTTCTGGTGTTAAAACTGGAAATGTTTGATATCCTTATATTTACAGTTCAAGGTTTGTTGTGTTATTGTTCATAGCTGCAGGCTATTTGTTTGATGTTTTTCTTTATTATTTTTGAAAACACATAAGTAAAAGGCCACTTAGGTTTTTCTGCTGTTGCCGGCCTGCTTTGAGAGTCCTGTATGAATGCATTTTATGCGTTTTAAACATGGTCTGTTTAAAGGTGCTTAAAGTCAGACGGCATCTGCCCCGAGGGTAATTACGCCTTCTGATGGGACCCAGACACATGGAAAGCAGCCTGAAGCTGTTTCTCCCTACAGCCTCCACCAAGGCCCAGAAGAAGAAGCGTGAGAGCAGCACAGCATTTAGCTAATTCTACAAAAAGCAAAGCGTCCATCAGCTACATACTGATGACTGTTGACGTCTTGGTCAACCATCATTCCATTCCCTTGGAGAGTTAAATTAATTATAATTCATTTTGAGAATTCCTCCCTTTTGTTTGTCTAAAGGAAGAATTTAAGAAGTCTGAACGAGGTGCAAGAAATAAGCAGCCTTAAATTTTGGAGAAAAATTGAGACACGAAGGGTAAATTTATGGAGTTAAGCCACCTTTTGTAACTAAATAACATGGTGATACTGTGAGCTCTTCTTAAGGTATTTTCCACTGAATTTATTGGACTGGGAAAAAAAGTCAATATCTACTGATATATCTGTAGGGTAAAATTCATATATGCACAGAATAGAAGGATATACAGTATTGCTTTACAATCATACACTGTAATGGTAAATGTGTCAAGGCAAGGTGTTTCAGACCTCAGTCAGTGGCTGGAAATTTACATACAGTACACGCTTGCAGTTGTGAATCGTGGTTTCCATAAATTTTAGCTACAGATATCAAAAAAAGAACAAAAGCAACAAGTCTGAAGACAAAGTACAAATAATGGGCGAAGCTCCCCACACTGACTAAAAATATAATCCAACTGCAACATGAAATCAAAGCCATTTCAAAGTGAATCTCTCTGAAACAGATGAAGACTAAAGCCCAAGTAATCATCTTTCAACTTGTGCCTACAGAAACAGCGAACTTAATCTTTCCATACCCACTTTCGTTACTCGTTGTTACTTTACAATGTATGCCAAATATATATGCTGCAAAGTTGCCTGACAGTTCTTAACTTGTGCAGTTTTCTCATTTTGTTTCGCACTGTGGGTTCCAGAGGTCCAGCTGGGTGCAGGAAGATGCAGAGAGAAGGAGAACCTGTATGGCTGAAGGTAACATATGAATGGGGCTTTAGCTAGGGGTGGTTCACTTTCAAAGATTTAAGTCTGCAGTTATTCAGGAAATTATCACAGTTTATGTTTTAGATCCAGTCTATGTTCCTGTGTCGTGCAGCAGTGACATTAGCTAGCGGCCGATGCTTTAGCTGAGCTCGCTGCTTGTCGTGTCAGCAGAGTGGCGCCAGTCACAGAGTATACGTTTTTCACCATGCTTTTGGTACAAGCAACTGATGTAGAAAGAAACACTGCCCGTGCACTCACAATAAAAGGAGTTTGTGGATTAATTAATTCAGTCGGAAGGCAAATTTCACATCAAATACTCCCCATTTAGCCTTATGTTTCCGCAACAGCTGATGAGCAAGATTTAAAGGCTCCAGATGTTTTGATAGATGTTTAGTATGCTAACGATTGCATTTAAGTCATCCTTTTAAAGCTTTGCGTACTGATAACTAGAGCGAGATTAGCATTTGCCATGACCTTTAGGCCCCCCCAGTGTGCAAAAACCCCCGTAACACTGTAACAAGCAACACCTCCTGAACTTTTCCTGCGTGTGCCCCTCACCTCAGCTCCTGTGGTGCCGTATGTAAATGTGCGCTTGACATTTCCATCTCTTAAATGTTTAAATATGGTTTTTGTCTTCATGGGTTTAGTCAAGGCACAGGAGGGGGGCTAGAATTAGGAAGCCTGGCACCCCCTGCAGTAGGGTATGACGGGTGCGAGAATGGGGCAGGGGGTTTCAGCCCATGCAGGTGCGGTACACCAACCTTGGGCATTAGAAGTGGTCGGTTTCACAAAGTTGGACAGGGTGAATTTGCACGTCTCTGACCCACAGTTTGCACTAAGTAACAGGATACGTGAGTGGTGGCGTTAACTAGTAAGAATTACTTTATGGACATTTTTTTTAATGAATTTGGCAATAGGGAAGAGAATAATGTATATATCCATCCATCCATCCATTTTCCAAACCGCTTATCCTACTGGGTCGCGGGGGATCCGGAGCCTATCCCGGAAGCAAC
>JABFEA020000038.1:24052816-24070424 GCA_019775915.2 Cyphomyrus plagiostoma
AGGGTGTACCCCAGCCCTGTGCCTAATGCTGCCTGGGTTGGGTTCCAGGCTGCACTGAATTTGACTGGTTGAAAGGTGGACAAATGGAGTACAAAAGTGGTTGACATAATGAAGGTACTGAATTCCTGTTCACCTTTGGTGTAATTTTCTTATAAATGATCGTTCCTGGAATACTTTGAAATATTCAGCCTAAAGCAATCAAGCTGGTTTCTGAGTGAAAAATATTATGAAGCCAATTATTCATATGACATATGAAAGGCAAAAGACGTATTCTCTCCAAATAAATGACGCATAGCAATTTTTTATTTAACCTTTTGCGGCGAGGTTAATTATAAATTTAGAAGGTTAAAAAAGAAACAAGCTGAACATATGTTTGATGAAACATTTGATAAAGTATGTTCAATCTTATAATGAAATATTCACATTGCCACAATGTGAGACAGACAATTAACATTTGCATCATTAATCCCTTCTAATGATCAGTACCAATCATATGGGTATATTCAGCCTAAATATGGGCGCTCAGATGTACAGTCGGCCATGTATCCATCCATAACTTATAGCTTTTCATGTTATTATGAAATGATTTCAAAACAGAATCCTGGATAAAAATTGACCTGTGCCACTGTTCAGAGCAGGCAGCTCTATTGTCTGTTAGCACGTTCCCCATGATGCTGTCTGCCGGGACCAGCTGTCTGCCCTTTCTTCTTAAGCCTGCTATGGTATGGTGTCCTTACAACACAGGGAGGACGTGCAAACTCTGCACGCAGGGACTCGAACACTTATCCCTGAGGTAAGAGAGCTCACCACTGCACTGCTGTGCAGCTGTGCAAAACAACTGTTAATAATAAAGAATAAAAAAAATAATAATAATAACTGGCTTTCATTCCATGATGGCTGTGAATTTGCTGCCTTTTCTAAAATAACTTGATCACTTTAAACAATTTCACTTCTCAGTATAATTAAAATGATTTTTCAATGCCTTTGCTGCTGTATGTTAAATTATTACTTTGGTGATTGTAAAGTACTGACAAAGTACTGCTAAAAAAGTACAGTAAAATCCACTTATAACTGACTTCCAGGGACCTGGCAAAACAGTCTGTTACATCCAGAGTTGCTGTATGCCCAGAACACAACTACAGGACACCATTTACTCATGCCACACTCCAGCAGTAACATTTGTGGTATAGATTATTATATTGTACATGTAGTAATCCAACTTTACCTGACTGTTGGGGGTATATATGGCCTATAAGTGGTTATGCATGCATGGTACAGTAGTAACCTTGACCTCATTGCTTACTACATCCCTTCAGCTGCGAGCGTCTTCTGCCAACGCACAGCGTGCCTGGTGATGGACAGCCACACAGACCAATCAGTGTTGTCTACTGTTACGCCATGCATATTTATAGAGCGTAACTATTAATAATCCCGACTATGTATCTGCGCTGGATATCACTAGCACACCACGCACCTTGTAGGCGAAGCCTGCGTGTCCGTTATAAACAAACAAAATTACGGCTAAAAGCAGCCCTGGGGACCAATTTGTTTGTCCGTTATAAGCAATATTCTATTATATGCGAGTCCACTATAACGGAATTTTACTGTAGTCCTATTTATTGTCTTATAAGATAAGTAAGGTGCCATCATACTCTGATAGAATAACCAGGAATTCCACAGAAGTGTCCATTTTTAACTTCTGTCTTGTTAATTTTATTATGCAGCACTCTTAATTGAACCCAAAAACCCATTCCAAGTAATTTTTAAGTAATTTTTGTTCCTCTGAAATAATTAGACAGCATGGATTCACGTGAAATTAATAAAGATGTGGCCGATAAAGACTGAGATACATCATCAGAACAGTCTTTAGAAAATAATCTACATAGAAGGCCATAAAATAATGTCCATGAGAAATACATGCGTGTAAAAAATAAAAACATATTTAGAATCACCTGACACATTTCTCTTGTCCTGTGACTTTATACCTTTCTGTGAAGATGAAGTAACGACAAAGGTGTAAATATCCTTTCGCATTCACATTATAAATCTTGCACAGGACAACCAAATCAAATGTTTTATGGGTTTGTAAATACATATGAGTCAAACCGCTATATACAGCCTGGAAAAGTGCCAGAGATTTTGCATCTCTCACATCTCTAAAGGATGGATGTAGGCCAAGCTTTCTACTTCTTTTTGTCGCAAATAGTTCAGCACATTAACATACTGATGGCTGCCGAGGCTGTGTTCAGGCTGCAAACAATCGCCAGCATTGAGATTCGTGAACGGCTTGCACAGAGAAACACAGCTTTCTCTGTGTAATTATAAGGGTCCCTTTTCACATATTTGCGTTCAATCAGATTAGCTAGTTTCTCCAACAGCACTGACTTGTTTGCCTTTGTCAGTCTGAATGACACGTATTAGGCCTTTCAGGAAAGTACCACGCCTCTTTCCATGTTTCCAGAAAATACAGGCTTTACAGTGCCACTCTATCATAATATTTAATCAAATAATTATGTTTAATTGCTGGCACTTATGAGGTTTTTATTACCTCCAGTGCTGTTACAAATTAATTGCATTCTGCAATTATACTGCAGAACACCCAGTGCTACAATGAGTAAATTCATCATCCCTCCATTTAATTTCCCTGAATTGTTAAACTCAGGGGCAGCACCTTTCTGTGTGAAGCTAAGAAACAAGCTCACCCACAGAAGCCGCAGTAAAGGTGAATGACTAATTAGGTGCTCATGTGTATTTAATCGGCACTCTTTGTTTCCCACAGTGCGTGTGTCCCACCGAGGGAAGCTGTCACTGCAGGCATGAGCAAGGGCTGAGCTGGCTGTACACTCAGCTCCGGGAAGCCCACCACATCTACACGACTCTCCGCACTTTGTCCTTAGCACTGATACTCACACACTAGGCCCTTTTTACCTGGTACGTTTGCCATTACCTTCGCCTGCAAGACACAACAGACCATTCAATGCTATTAGCTTGTCGATTTTTCTTTTTATTAATATATAAATGAAATGAACGTTATGGCTGCAAGACATGCCTGACCAAAATCTCAAGCTACTGTTACAACCAGAAACACCTATGATTTCTCTTATATTTGTGAAATGCATTTTGAAATCTAAATAATATGTATTCCAAAGTTCTATTGTACTCTGAAATAAGTAGTCCAATATAACAGAATAAATGCATTTCTTCAATTCAAGAAAGTTCAAGGACTTCAAATGATACAATTAAGTTTGAAATCATTTACTCATTCATTCATTCATTTGAGGAGTAGGCAGGGAATAAGCCAGGACACACACACACACACAAACACACATTCGTGTAATCATATCTTTTTGGGGACCACACATTCATTTCTATGGGAAAAATGCTAATGCTAACTATGACAACCCCTATCAGCCTTAACCATAACCATACGTAACCAAACAAAATACAAGAGTTTTTGCATTTATAGTTCTCATTGCAGTTACAGATTTTTATAAAACAGAATTTTTCCATATGGGGACCAGGAAACTGGTCCCCATATGGAAGAAAATAAATGGGTATTCCTCACATTGTGGGGACATTTAGTCCCCACAAGGTAAGGTATATCTAGACCACACACACACACACACACACCTACCGACAATTTGGCAACTCCAATTCAGCTTAGCATGTCTTTGGACTGTGGCAGGGTATCGGAAATCCTGGGGGAAACCCCACGATGACATGAGGAGAACATGCAAACATGGCAATTAGCCACAGAAATCCAGGCAAAATGACAGTCACAGAAAAAGCTATAAAAATATGAATACTGATAATCAATGTATAACTACTGGCCTCTATAATGAACAATGCCGTATAACCCTTTAGATAGATAGATAGATAGATAGATACTTATATCTATCTAGTATTAGATGTAATAAGTAGAATCATATAAGATGGACAGTCAAATATAACTAACAGTTTACTTGAGGGATCACAAATAATGTAATATTGTGCTCTTATTTAATCATATACTAGCAGCACGTCACTGAGCTCAGTGTTAGTGCAATATAACGTTTAGTTATCCATTACGTCATAGTGTACAATATTGTAAGTACACTAAATAATATAATTAATAGGTTAGGTAAGTAGTGCTTCAGCAAACCTACTTTTTTTCATTCATTAGAATCATAATTACCAGTATCAAGTAGGTAGATAATGATATTTTACATTGTAAAGTAATCATTCTCAAACTTTTAAGTTAACAGTGAGCTCACCAACTGGGTTGTAACTAAGACTTAGTTTTGTGGTTCATTAGTAAATTAAGAAAGAGTTGGTTCATGTTTAATTACGAGCACAATAGTGCTTTATCTGTGATCCTTTAGATACAGTGTGACTGCTTACAATAATGGAATGTTCTTCAGAGGGTTTTATAACTATCGCTCTTTCTATTAGCTAAAGTCTAGTTTTTATATGACAGAAATAGAGTACAAAATGCAATAACACAAGTAAAAGTTACTAGACATCCTTTCGTTTGATGCACCTACTCCTCTCTTCATAAGTCTGCATTACGCAGTGTTTACAATCTTTATCCAAAACCTTCCAATCCACTCAGCAGGCCTGGAAGCATTAGCTGCAGTGGGACTGTGATGCATTACATCTGATGTATCCCATTTCCGGAATCACCCAAACTACATTTCCAGCATTTAAAGCATCCTAGCAAAGTTGTATATTTTATATATAGACCATAAAAGAATGTTTAGTACAGCAAAGATCGAAAGCCCACGTGTAATTATTTATAATGACGCTGCTTGGAAGTTAATTTTGATTAAAAATCACAGGTTTTAGAGAAGAGAAAACATCTGTTAGAACAACCTTGGTGATGAACTACAGCATACACAAGCAGGTCCCATCCATTGTGCTTTTGTACGGGGCAGGTAAGATGAAGGGCAGTGAGTAAGAATCGGCAGGACAGTTTTATCTTCTAGGCAGGGAGATGGGAGACACTGTCAGGGGAATTTGTCTCTGTTAAAGGGTTACAAGCACCTTTATTAAAGTCATTTATCATGGTTTGAATATTCTCCATTAAAATTGGAGCCCTTTCTAATTACCCAACTTTGTCATGATAGAAAGTCAGTATTACTTCATTTTATTCACTAGAAAAATGTAATGTTTCCTCTCTGCTACTTTTACTGTTTTTTTTTCCACATTAGTGTGCAAACAGATGTTTCAGCCCTTGAATATAGATTTTATCCCAAAATGTATTTAGGTCTCTACAACATACGTATTATATATCTGCTTATGGCCCTGGTGTATTCACACCTTAGAATAATTATTGCATTAAAGATCAAAAATCATTTATGTGAGAATATTGTTGTGATTCTAGTTACACGTTTGGACAATAAAAATGCAAAAAAAAAAAAAACTTCTAAGTGGCTCTAGCCATAATTCAATATAAAAGGCACTATTAACTCATCAACTTATAGTTCCAAAGATTGACAAGGGAAGTTTTATGGATGTTCTTGAATATCATGCCATAAAAGTGACAAATACAAGAGGTGTTGTGTGTGTTAGCTGAGCAGACCACTGCCAGAGGCAAATTAAGAAGCCGTTATGTCCCAGCTCATCTTGGCTGCCGAAATGAACAGGGACGTCCTTCCAGAGTGTGGTGGTCTCCTGCATCTTATTACTGCTCTGGCTAAATTGTTAGCCTTGGTCCTCTTGGGGCAGCTGGTATAAACGCATTCCCCTGTCCTTTTTGTATAGGCTTTTATGAACCTTTGTAATTAGCCACAAGCAGGGAAAATGAAGCTATCGCTGTAAACCATTTACAAGAGGCTGAATGGGACACATGACTGCCTTTATTTTGCAATTAGTTCTTTGAATGTGACTGATGCCTCCCAGTGTCTAATTAGTTTTCTCAGCTGCTTGATAAAAAGAATGCAACAAAGAAAAAAGTGCTTGAGTGAACTGGAACTGTATTTTTAAACATTTATTTGCTAATGCAATATCAGCTCAACATCATCTTTTAAAGGCTCAGTTTCCCTAAACTAACAATAAAATAAATGCTACTAAGAATATGCTCTAAAAAACATGCATGTTTTTCAGTCTCTTCAGTGAATACAATTTCAAGTTGAAGCCTAATCTTTTATTATTGACAGCTGAATGTATTGTGGATTGATATTCATTATAAATATATTCTCATGTATATTAAATGTTAATTTGCTTTCATAATCACTGTTAATTAGTATACAGTACTTGTAAAAAAAAAAGTCAAAGTAAATGAAAAGAAACTAATTTTTAAACTAAATTAATATTATATCAAAACATAAACAAAAGATAATAATGAACTACTGTATTGTTAACAACTGTGAAAGGTCTATTCAGAATCAATATAAAAAGGCAGGTAAAACCAAATTAATATTTTATTTCCATAACTAGTAAGTCACATATTTTAGACAAAATATTAATATGACTAAGAAATGTATTGAACGTTTTACTTATAGAGCACTGGGCCTGTTTCATTGTGTGACTTGCTGTTAATGGACAGTCCTTATAATTGCCCTGCAGTTCCCTTTCTGTCCAAAAGAGGCCTCTGTGTGAACAAAATTAATTTCCTGACTCTAAAGCAGGGGTGGCCAATCATTATCCGCAAAGGGCCTGTGTGTATGAGGGTTTTCGCTGCAACTCCCTAATTAGGTCACTAATTAGAGGACTGATTGGCTGAAGAGTCCTCACACCTGGGTTTGAACAGCTGAACTACAGGTTATCCCAAAAACCTGCATACACACCGGCCCTTTGCGGATAAGATTGCCCACCCCTGCTCTAAAGGCATGGCTATTGACTGGATGGACAGCAGAAAGACAGTGAAAAGGGTCCAAATTATCAGCCTCTTACTTCTGCAACTAATACAAGGTCTAAAACTTAACAGGTATTATCACTATTAATGAATAGTCACATGTACATATTTCAGCAAAATAGGAACCCAAATGCACTTTACTGGAATACTCCTCAGTTGCTCTTCAGCCCATCAGCTGGGTTTATGGTAATTATGATAAACACCTTATTGTCAATGACTGCAAATTACACACACATTCAAACCAAATGCTTTTCATGAGGAAATCTTAATCATTGAATTCAAAACACATCAAATAAACGCAATATTATTTTACTTATAATTTTTAAAAGTTAAACAATCTAAATATGTGTATTAATTATGCAGTATCTGTAGTATGCAAATAGAAGATAAAGAGAACCTTGTTCATCATTTAAGTTCAGAACCTGGACTCATACACACAAAAAGTCTAACTTGAAGTAAAATCATGCAAATTAACTCCACATTCATGGATGGCTAACGACTAAGTGAGAAGTAACTATAGTAGAAATGTGAAAGACCTTTGCCATGTTTAAGGAGACCACTCTCGAAAAGGAAATCTATGGAAGAAGAAAATACTTGTCTCACTTTTGTCACATTAACATACAGCTACTGATTTTGTACAGGAGCTTTAGATAACGTTTTAAGTTATTTTAATTAATTACAGAAAAAAATATTTTTGGCCTGCTTTTTACAGACTGGATGCAGTGATTATTGTTTTGTGTTACAACAATAAAGCGATGTCATCCTGTTCAGCTTACTGCTCACCACTAATATTAATGTTTCTGTTTAGTTATCAGCTTCATTAAAAGAGAGGTCCTATATATATATATATATATATATATATATAAATAAAGGCTATAAAAATAAAGAAATCTGGAAAAGTACGAGGTAGCTTTCTGATTTGATGTCAATTGCATTTCAACTACATTGTTTCCCAGTAATGACAATCCTTTAAGTGCAGGATTATTACATATTACTGATGGACACATATTTGATGTTTTCCAGGTATGCAGTTCAGCATAACTAAATGAGTAGATTCTTACTAAATGAAAGAATTACATATTTAATAATATTTTCTAGTCTGCTTTGATCAATCATTTCGAAGCCTTTCTGCAATTATTTGAGGACACAATCGCCTTATGTTATTCTTTGATGATCAATACTATATACTCAAGATTCCACATATTTGTGCATATACCAGCCAATTTTCAGTACAGGGTTGCGAGGAGCCTGAAGCCTGACTGAGACGGCACTGGCGGCAAAGCATGGGAATGCCCCTGATAGGAAGAGGCTCAGACATGAACACACTCGTATGCAAAGTCACTGCCTATGGCCAATTTGGGGATCAGGTTAACCTAACTGGAGAAGGGCCACCTTCACACATAATGATATAACAGAGATTCCAGACAGCAAAAGCTTCAGATGAAACCACACATCTACTGGAAATTCTACTGCAACTACAACCTTAATTCTCATTAGTACAGATTATACACACCTTCACCATAGAGTTAAATGTACAGCTGCCATTTTCTTCCGGGTTGCATTAATTACTGGGGTAATACTCAATGTATTGCTAATGAGGAATTACCTGGAGAGGACTCAAATAATTTGTCAAACAACTCAATTAGTCATGTGGTAAACAAAAAAGCACAGGCCAGGTAGTTTAAAATCTAACACTGAAATAGAATGAGGTCACTTACTAATTCAGTTACAATTGGTATGAACTTAGTTGATATCAGTTTACTGTGTTACTGAATGACAGCGAACTTGACATATATAACTGACACAGCAGTGAAGTCTGTGCCTTGATCGCTGCGTGGAGCTGCCTGCCCTTTATAGTGACGGACCCACAGCTGAGCCGTCCCAGCATGCCTACCTGAAGCAATGAACCAGCTGTATCCCTGACATGCTAACTGGCAGGCCTCTCAGTAATGCAAGGCAGCATTTGCTTAACAATACCGACGTGTACTATAAACCACGTTACGGCATTCTTCCTCATTAATCCTGCAAACCACATATACAAGTGGTATAAACTGAGCCAACGCATCTGTCCAGTGAGTCCATGAAGAGTAATTCCATTTTACTGGAGCTTAAAATCAGTGTTAACTGGTTAATGATTACTGTTTAATGATTGCTATTGACTTTAATCACTCAGAGCTTGATGAGGCTTTGGCATGACTGTAAAAGCGTCTTGCTAATTGTACCCTACACTCGTAATTATGCATATGAGAATTTAAGTGGAGCTACTTTAAAATTTGACAATGTAAATGCAAGACATAAATTAGGTAACACAGCTCCTGTTATTTAAATTAATTGGAAATTTAGGCATAAATGTTAAAATTAATAAAAATAATGTTACTTTGAATAAAAATAAAGTAATAATTCAATAACTTCTAAAAAGAGTCATGCGTCACAGATGCTGTCAGAATTAAGATTTTTTTTATTGATTTTGTTTTGCTATAAAACTCAGTTATGCAATTTGAAATGATTTTATAGTACATTACTAAATATTTTCAGTCATGATAACTTTTCAATCCCAGAATACCCGCTGCCCCCATCAGTAGATGTACTTTTAAACAGTAATATAGACATTAAAATAAAAATAAGCTGTAGAATGTCAAACTTATTTAATAATTATTGTTGAATCTATATATTTTTTAAAAATATTACAGGTGTGCAAGAACATGTTTAATCACCCAGCAACCTCTGATTCAACTGAATTAGCTGTGGATTGATAAAAGGCAGGACATATATATATATATATATATATATATATATATATATATATACACACACACAATTTTATTCATGTATATATCTGTGTGTGTGTGTTTGTGTGTGTGCATAAAATGTTTTCAATGATCTACAACCATTACTACAAAAATGTGCAGCATATTCTAATAAAAACTCTTAATTCCATTTAATTTGCATTTATATGTAGCTTGTTCTATTTGAAATAAAAAATTAATCCACCAATCACTACAGCCCAATTTAATCGATTAAATCTCTATGATACTGAAAAAAAATAAACCTGAGGTATGAAGCTGTGATTGTACGAGTGACATTTTAAAATTGTACAAAGGTGAATTGTTCCCAGGTCACTGACAGTGACACAATAAAAATGCTGTTAGCTCTGGGAACCACACAAACACCATCGCTAGTTATTGACAAGAGGAAACATAACACGCCAAAGAAACTGCACTCAATCAAAAAATCTTAACCTTAGGGAATAAAAGCCTTCATAGGCAGAGCAACATTTCTTTTTATGATTAAAAGAAACAGAACCACTCAAAAAGAAACCTTCCTCTCAAGCTATATCTGCTACAGCACTTTATAAACAGTTTTTCACACTGCATATGGCCTGTTAGTTAGCATTCCAGTTTGCCCCCTGTTAATAAAAGTATATCTTCTAACTTACAAGCAAGAGGCATGTGTCCAAATGCAATCCTCGATTTTGTAATAACAGCTAGCAGTCGGCATGTTCAATTATTTATGGACAGCATTCAATACAAACAGGATGGTGTACATACACCTTTTGCTTGACTGGCCTGGTTTTTATAGCGTTCAGTCTGACAATTCCACAGAGACTCGCTCCCATCATTGCAAACCTAAAATTGTGGGGTCCTGCCCAAATAAAAGGTCTGAAGTTATCAGGGGTGAACAAGAAAGGTGGCAGCAGACTGCGGGATCCATCTTAGAGTTCACTGTGTAAACCCAGCTCAGGTCACTCAAACCCCAGTAACCTACAGTACCGCCTCTGAGACACAAGTTAATGCCAGACATGAAAGCGGATCAATCTGCAGACATCGCCATTGTCTTTTAGTTTTGTATAAAATGCACTGAAAAGTCAGGGGGTTGTCCTTGGATAAAATGACTTTTTGAAATAAAGTCGAAAGTGACATGAAATTTCAAAATAAAATATAACAGAGGTGTAAGCCATACATTAAAAATGTAACCGTAGATTGAAAACTGTCCAGCTGCTTTTTTTTTTATTTTCATTTATTTGTCTGTTAATTTATTCGTTCAGAAAATCACACACTACTAACCTGTCATTATGATCATTATGATAATATAATATTTATTTGCCGATGAAGTGGATTTGAAATTCAACTAGAACGATATATTACAAATATGACATTTGAAAAGCTAGATGGTGAGATTATATAAAGACGAGCTTCAAAATTCTGTGCTGGTGCACAAATATATACATACAAATCATCCATCCAGCCGTCCATTTATTCTTGAATCTATCCTCTAAGTAATAGGGGTAGTGAGATCGTGGAGTCTGGCATCACAGTTCACAGGACAGGGTAAAGTATAAAAGATGCTTACCAAATAAAAAATCTTATTATGTGGTTATTTACGCTCAAAAGTTGTGATTCGGCAAAACTGCAAAAACCAGACTTCCTAAAAAAAAAGCAAGTTAAGGACTTCAGCTGAGACTATCGTCCAATCAATAAAAGGGTGGACTCCCACCCAGCATTAGAGGAGAACTCACCATAATCAATTAACTACTCGAGGTAAACAGATCTCTCCCTTCAGTGGCATGGTAACTGAAGAGGACTTCCCATTCCCCTTGACAACCAGAGAAATGGAGCTGCCTTCCCTTGCAGTGTGCTAATGTAGGAAGGCCGAAAGAAGCCCGACCACATCACTGGTATCTACATCTGTTCGCCTGGCCTCCCAGAGAAACAGATTTAAAGGCAGCGGCTTCTCCCAATGTTATCGCCAACGTCACAGCTGGATGCATTTGGCATGTCTGAGTGGACATTTAATCTAAAAAATGTAAAATAAATACAATATATAAACAAAATATAAACAAAATTATGTATGGTGGTAATCAGATTTACCAATGAAAAAAATAATGTCCTTTCAGTCCAGTTTAATCTTTAAATGAATCTGATTTGTTAATGTAAAACAATGCACTAAAGTACGTGATTTAATTTAATAAAATGTCCATTTATTGTGGGAAATGATGGATGTAGTATTACGTAAGATGAAAGGTCTTCTTTTTCCTATTAACTCCACCCAGGTACGGGCCAAACTTGCTTGGAGTGGTACAAAAGGTCGACGATCATAAAAGCTCATAGTAATAACAGTAAAACCTAAATTAAAATATCATATGTATCTGGAATTCATATATGCTCAAGTAGCACAATACACACATTACACCATAAAAACACATTTAAATATTAATAGACAGTAACAATAAATAATACACAGGAATTGCACCGAATTCCATAGTAATGGCTCAGAAATAAATAATATCGAAGGGTAGGTATTGCACAGTGAACAAATGAATGTCCAGTGAAAGGGCCCAAGTGTTTCTAGTCCATTCTGACAGTTGGATTCCCCGCCCTGCCATGGGGTGACTCGTTGTCGAGTCTAATAGCCGAAAGTAGGAAGGACCTTATACAATGCAACTCAGAGCAGTGCAGCTGCCTCGCTCTGTTGCTGAAGGTGCCTCTCAGTTCAGCCAGGATGACCTGCATAGGGTGTCAATGTTCAGTACAGCCAGCGGTTCAGTGGTCGAATGCCCTCTGTTCCACCACGACCTCCAGTCACTCAGGACCAGCTCCTAGAACAGAGCTGGCTTTCCTAGCGAGTTCGTCAAGCTGTTTGGCGCCCCCTGTGGGTCAGAGTGGCGCTCATCATCCAAGACAGATCAGCCAGCTAAGTTGGCCTCCCCTCAGAAGACGACGCCCTACATCACGTCGCTGATTTGTGCCGGTACTGGAAGACAACGCCCTACATCAGGTGACTGTTCTATGCCAGTACTTCTGGGCGGGGGGGGGCACACAAGCCAGTTTAATAACTGGATTGATGTCATGCTGCATGCAGGTGAGGTCGGTGTCCTTCAGAAGCTGCCCCTCTAGGAATGACCAGCCCCGTGCGCAAGCCAGTGTTGCTTTTGAACTTCTGTGCTTTATGTGTAACTTGTGACGGCAACCGAGCATTTTGCATCTGTGCACACGTACGCGTTATTAACATTTACACTTACTATCATTTAGGAGACGTTTTGTAGGAAGCGATGTACAAGTAAGGCAAGTAACACATTATAAACATAGACACTGTTAAGGACTCGAACAGGCATAAGTGCAGCTAGGCTGAGCTTCCTGTGAATGCTGAGGTACAAGACTATACAGCGTTAGAGCAGGAGCTACACAACAGCTTCTTAATATCTCATTGAAAAGGAGAATATCATGCAGGGAAGCAGCAATGCTGCAGGCCATATTTTCTGGTTTCCTCTAATGTAACAATGTGTTAAATATACAGACGTGGGCAAATTTGTTCTTACCTTTCCACAAAAAACAAAAAAACACAACTATCTCTGGAATAACTTGAAACTGACAAAAGTGTAATGGCATCCCTTATTGTTTATTCCATATTTAACCGAAATCAGACTTTGCTTTTGATTATTGATTCAGCTGAATATTTTAATATAATTAAATCAAATGAAAACGGCACGGACAAAAAAGGTGGTACACTTAATTTAATAATTTGTGACACCACCTTTTGCAGCAATCACTGCCAACAAGCGATCGCTGTACTTCACAATGAGACGTCTACATTTGCCAACAGGTAGTCTGTCCCACTGTTCCTGAGCAAACTGCTCAAGCTGTCCCAGATTTGAAGGGTGGCGTCTTGACACTGTAATTTTCAGATCTTTCCATAGATGTTCAATAGGATTAACATCTGGGCTCAGGGAGGGCCATTTAAGAATAGTCCAATGTTTTTTCTCAGCCAACACCAACATCTCTTCCAGCGGCAACCCAGCTCTCCTAGTTGGTCTCCCATCCAAACACTGGCCAGGCCCATGTAACTCATTGGTTAGTTGTCCAACCTATTGTTCTGACGTATTGAAACATCTCACAGGGGCTGGTGACCGGTATGCCACGCCATGTATGTAGGAAATGACTAATTACTAATAAGAAGTAATTTTCCTTTCTTCAGGACCTGAAATGAGGCATTTCAAATTCATTTTTTATTCTTGAACGAGTGCAGTAATACAGGCTCAGCCACACATAGCTCAGCAGCAACAGACTGGGTTTATAAATTTGTCAACAAGCGACACTCTACCGTCTAACCTGCAGGTTCTTGATGTGTCTCAAACTCAGCTGTTTTGGTTTTCATTAAATACCCTATAGCGTGTCTCATGTCAGACATTCTGACACGCATTGTTCTTCAACCTACAATACTAGTGTCACAACTATCCAAAGGTATATTGAGAAAAGCACGATACAGCATTTTACTACAAAAGAATTTTTATGCATTATATTTCTTATTGCTTCGGAAAGAGTATTAGCATCCTATGTGAAGTGGTTACATCACCCTAGACTTTGAAATAAAAGGACATGATACGCTACTGAATATAAAACAGTATTTAAATACATGTATTTTATAAAAGTCAAATTAAAGGCCATAACCGAATAAGCAAGAGATGTACATGTGAATTAGTTTTTTATATATATAATTTAACAATGAGACAAATTGGAAGTCCAGTTTGAAGATTACTTTGAAGTGGACAAAATGGTATGCTTATATACCAGGCTATATACTTGTAATGTCCAAACTTATACAAAGGTTATGCATGTATGAACAGCTATATTGTCCTACAAGGATAGACTAATGTTCTAAAATGTAATGCTTACATAACTAGCTAAAATATCCAACAGGACAGACTAACATCCAAACTTATACAAAACGTGTTGCTTATATACCTACTGTAGGTATCTATCCTAAAAGGGTAGACTGACATCCCAGCTATCTTGTTCCCTAGATTTAATCCCTCTGCAACTATCTCCTGAATAAGTGGATTGAAGATGGATAGATTAAAAACATGGATGAATATATGTATACATATTGAGAACTTCTTAATCTATGAATTATAAAAATAATGTGTATCAAACTCTGAAAAACGCTCTCATCGGTCTGGTATAAGTAACAAAACCATTCCTTTTAATCTACATCAATTGGTACAGCTAAGGACATTCCACCATACAAACTGGTTTCAGTGAAACAAGTACATATTAATTATTGACCGCGTTATTGCACAGGTGTGGTGGGCATAGTTAGATATACACTTTATAAAATGTAAGATAATGTCTGCTATCATTAATTTCACTTATTGCAGGGATGTTGCAAGCACAGAGGACTTAGGAGCAGCTATTAATGCCTCTGCAAAGGGATTAAGAAGTACAACATTTGTTGAAGTCCTGAGCTTTTTAAGTCTACTATGGATTATCACTTGATCCTTCCTAAGCATTTTTATACAAGAGTGCATTACCCTTGGAGCCACCCTGGGCTCCATGTCTCATTAACCTGGGTGTTAGATAAATCAAAGGCAGACACTCCAACAAAGATAAGTGAACTGCAGGCCAGCAGGGTTCTGATGTATGGATCTGAGGGGCTAATAGGAATGTATTGACAGGCATGCTTATCCGGCCACTACTACATTCCGAAAAAGGAGGTCCCCACAAACAGATAGAGGAACCTTAGAAATGGAAGAAACCCCACAACGACACAGAGAGTTCATGCAAACTCCACACCCAGGGAGACTGTAGAGACTCAAACCTTGATCCCAGAGATGTGAGGCATCAGTGCTGACCATGCCGCCCCTCAACTGAAATGTTGTAACCTCCTGAGTCCCCACCCATTCATTTATGTCCATTGCAGTGGACATTTTCCATTTTTCCATTAATCTTTTCACTGATGTTAGGAAACATATTTATTCCTGTTGTGCACTAAAGAGGACATGCTGTGTATATATGTGAGACTTTGCTTGTTTGTTTGTTTATGTGTTTTATATAGACAGTTCCTTTCCCAAAATTAGATTTTAACGAGGGAAGAAGTGCTCATTGCATCTTGAAAGGTACGCCTTCTGTGCTCAGTGGATGGGTAGCTACCTCCCTTTCCTTTGTCCTTGTCATTGCCCCATGGGTCTGGGCAGGATACTATGGCTAGTATTTGAGTGGGGGGGGCATTACTCTTCAGTGACATCAGAAAATTGATCAAGATGTAGGACTCAATTTCAGAAGACCTATAATGCTGAAGTCAGTAGGTTATCACTGAAAGGGCTGAACTGTGCATGGCATTATTCTTGTTATAAATTAACACTTTTTTTCCTTCAAATCGGTCAAGTTTTGACAGGTTTAATCCTGAACGTGCCATCCTGTTCTTAATTGTGTGAGACACCTCTTCAAAACAAGTAAAGTTTATTAATAAATACAAATAAGTAATACAAGAGTTGACATAGGCAGATCATAATCATCTGCTATTAGAAACTGTTTCTGTGGCATGGTCTGTACATATCATATATGGTTTGAATTGTGAAAGTCTCTTCCATGCAGTCATTTATAGCCATTACCCTAATTTCTGAGACTGACTCATACATATCATCATTTAGTACATACCAGTTAAAAGTGACAAATTTAATGTTCAGGTTACTTGTATCAGAGAATTGGGTACAATGGATGGATGGAAGTTCTCAGTTCTCATGTTTTCTAAACCATTAAGCCATCAAAGCCATTCTGAATAACATCAACTATAAAACAAAAACATAGAAATAGTCAAATAAACTGACTTCGTTTAAAAGGAACCATTTATGCAAGATACAGATGCTTACTTATCATTTGTTGTGCTCGATTTCAAGCCGTAGGCTTGCATTGGAAGAATAAAACTATATGGTGACCTATTTAATGTATCATTATTTTAGAGTTTACGTGTATTTTAATTCAAATTAAGATATGTCCTGTGATGCACTGAAATCCACCCATTTTCTGTAATGGCTTACCCTATTCAGAGTCACAGAGCCTATCCTGGAGCTATGGGTGTAAGGGGGATGTATGTATGCATATACACACATACACTATGGACAGTCTGGTAAATCCAATTCAACTTAGCAGGATTTTCAACTTGGGGGGGGGGGGCAACCAATGTAAAGAAATGGAAGAAATCCCACAGTGACACAGAGAGTTCATGTGAACTCCACACACAGGGAGACTGTAGAGACTTAAAACTTGACCCCAGAGATGTGAGGCATCAGTGCTGACCATGCCACCCCTCAACTGAAATGTTGTAACCTCCTGAGTCCCCACCCATTCATTTATGTCCATTGCAGTGGACATTTTCCATTTTTCCATTTATCTTTTCACTGATGTTAGAAAACATATTTATTCCTGTTGTACACTAAAGAGGACATACCGTCAAATAAAAAAAAAAAAATTAGAAACAATCTAATTTGTAAGATGTCTTATTTCCTCCAAAGACAAATATCCTAAAATCGAAGGACACTTTTTTCCTTGGGTCTCAGGAGGATATACTATATTGAACGCCATAACTCTTACTTCTCTCCATAAGTGTATCACTCCAAACATATCTTGTTACGTGTTTGAATTGTCCCACTACTGAAGACCATGGCTGGAGTTTGGGGGGGGGGGGTGAAATTAATTCTTAGCGAGCACATTGCACCTTTGAATCAGTGGTTTGTTCGTACCCTACAGGCAGACAAATGCAAACATCAACTCCACCTACGCTGTGGAGAGGTCACAACTGGGATTAAATCACAAGTATGGTGTCATTAACCTCCACCTATGCTGAGGACAGGTCACGGATGGGATTAAACCATAAGTATGGTGTTATTAACCTCCACATACGCTGTGGACAGGTCACAGCTGGGATTAAATCATCATAAGTATGGTGTCATTAACCCTTCTACGCTGAGGACAGGTCATGGCTGGGATTAAATTACCATAA
>JABFEA020000038.1:24071262-24091240 GCA_019775915.2 Cyphomyrus plagiostoma
ATTAAATCATCATAAGTATGGTGTCATTAACCCTTCTACGCTGAGGACAGGTCATGGCTGGGATTAAATTACCATAAGTATGGTGTCATTAACCCTTCTACGCTGAGGACAGGTCATGGCTGGGATTAAATTACCATAAGTATAGTGTCATTAACCTCCACCTATGCTGAGGACAGGTCACGGATGGGATTAAACCATAAGTATGGTGTCATTAACCTCCACCTATGCTGAGGACAGGTCACGGATGGGATTAAATCATCATAAGTATGGTATTATTACATCAGTTAATGTGGTCACCCCATAACGAGACCCTCAAATCAACAACCATGATTCCTCTGATACTGCATATAAAGATCCTGAAATTAGAAAAGGAAAAAGCATCTTTAAAGGGTTCATTTTTTCTTCCATAGCCATCAAAGTTTTAGGTATCCATCTGTCTGATCTAGCCTCCTGCGTATCCTAAGGAGCCTCTGACTTCACATTATCCACATTGTCTACGGTGTCAGGCAAAGTTCCTAAGCAAGCCAGTGAATTTAAAACCCTGTGGGCTGCCAGATCAGGACTTGCTGCGGAAATAATGGCGGCGCTAAACTGAGCATCTGGGCCACAGCGACTGGCCAGCCGCCCACAGCAGATGTTCCAGGACCGGCATCCCGCGGAGCCGCTGAGCAGCAGTTTAGCGGCTGACGTCTCTGTGAGCGTTTTCATTCCCTAGCTGTTCATCCAGTGAGTTTGGGGATCGTCCTCATAATGTAAAAGTTACCATTACCGCATTACAGCTTAATTATAGGTCCTATTCCTCATTTAAAATCAAACTAATATGTTAGTCCCTCAAAGAAGATTACTCTAAATTTAGTAATCTGTCATAGAGCATAATGCACTGTCTTTCTTTTCTCCTAATATTAAAATTTATCGCAATGTTTTGTTATGATGTTCCATTGTAAAATAAAAGGCAAATCACATTGTGGTAGCGTACTTTCTAAAATCAGCAGTACTAAGAACTCTGGTTAATGTCTTTGCACCGAATGTTTTATTGCATCTGACTGTGCAGGACTGCAAGTCTTGTATCTTTTTTTTTTTCCTGCATCGTATAGAAATCAAGCATTATCTATGAAAAGCAGAAGCATTTTAATTAGTTTCTGTCAGCTACATGCTTTAGCAACATTTAATGAGAGTAGTTAAATATTTGAGCAGTTAGGGGGCAGTAACTTGATAAGCCCTGGATTTACTCGATGAAGTAAAAGCTCCTGAGCTGGCAGCATGTGGCTCTTCGGCCCTGTGGGACCGGAAACCCTATCTGCCCGCTAGGAACATTCTCCTCAGTTAGCACTTCTTATCTGTGCCATGGTGGCAGGCTGATAGCAGGGTAATATCCAATAACAGCAGCTTTATGGGCGATCCAATATCCCCGATCAATCCATGGCCCCTCTCGTGTCCATTAACCCTTCTGAGCGGAGCAAAGCCTTAAAGGCCTTTTTTAAAAAGTATTTTTGTGTTGGTGTAAACATGTATTGTTTGACTGGGATTAAATGTAGGGCAGTAAATAATTTAGTCAAATTATTTAACCCCCCCCCCACACACACACACAGAAGCACTTAAATATGGGTCCAGCAAACACAACACAACCCTTCCCTCATACACATGATGTGCTTTCATATAGAAGCAAACCAACTGGTAATACAGCAATCAGTAAGGTAATATTAGTATACTACCAGTAGTAGTAGTAATAATAAAATAATAATAATAATACATTATATTTTTATTTTTGTACTTCAAAAACTTTCAGTGTGTATATATACACACACACTGAACAAGTTCTACTTTTCTTCTGTGCTACTGCTTTATAAAACCACTTTATTTTCTTCTTGACAGCATAAGGATGTCCTGCCCAAAATCCACAGGGTTATATACTACACTACGGTCAGCTCTTACTGGCATTTTAAAACACATGGATCCCTTACTTGTGAAAGCAGATTTCTTTTGTGATTAGACATAAGTAACGAAAAAATAACATATAACATCATTCTCTATGTTACTCTTGCATACATAAAAATATAGTAAATGATTTCCATGTTAAAATTTTGTCTCGATTCTCACAGTACCCTGAGGAGTATGAAAATGCAAATATCTCATCTCATATCTAATCATCCCATGACTTTGCAAAGAAATGCATGCCTTGACAACACAGTGAAAGATCTTGTCAGATTCACTTTATTTACAAAATATCTATCCAGTCATTTTACTATTTTTCAATATGTATAACTTATTCAATAAAAATATGAGAAGCAAAGGAAAAACTTGGATTGTGCATGTACCGTTGAAACATTATTAAATGCCAAATCATTATTACTTTGCAGTTAATTCCATACATGATATGAACAACGTTGCTCATGACCATAAGAAAAAGTGTATAAAATATGATTTGTAATCCATGAACGTTCCCTTTTATTGGATTCCAAAGGTGAGCTTAAAATAAGCTCCCGTTTCAGAAAGAGACGATCGTTATACAGTTTAATGGTGCTGTTGAACCCGCTGACTGTAATGCCCAGTAAAAGTTGGCAGTGAGAGTTCCAACACTCTATGTACAGTTCCCAGATACACGCCCTTCAATTACAAAAAAAAAAAAAGTTTGATACCAATATTACCCAGGTAACAATTCAAAAGATTAAACATACAACAATCTTACATTCATAATAGTTATTAGAAATATGGTATTCAATTTTGGTAAAAAATGCAGTAAAACTTAGCAGAAAGTAAGCTGGCCTTGCAGGGTACTCACGTCGTTGGAGGGCCAGCGGCGGAGAAGCAGCGGAGGAAGGCTCCTGGTGGTCTGGGATCCGCTGCAGGCTCCCGGAAGAGGTGCAGGCCACCAAGGCAGGACACCGCTTGGGTTATGGAGAAATAAAAACAGACTGCGCTTTGGGCGTCAGGAAAGCAAGCAAAAGGGTCAAAATGAGCCCAGAAGACTGTGCTCCAGCCAGGAAGGGAACGTTAAGGGAAGGTAAAGGCGAGGCACTGCGTGCTCAAAGCCTGTTCCCTGCCCTGAATGAAAGCAGTCCCTAAGACTGAATGCGTAATGAGACCCTGGCTCCAGAGATTTTAGCTTTCTTAATCATGTTCATAATTAATTCAAGAACATTGATAATTTCATTACATTCTTTTTGTCTTATCAATAAATGATGTGCCTGCAGTTTAGGTCTTGTGTACCAGGAGGAGGAGAAGATGCGTGAGTAATATGGCACGGAGAACAGGGGGATAAATATGATACAGACAGCAAAGTGGTAATTATAATCCCTGACCAGGCCACCAGCATCAAAACATAAAGTCAGACGGCCACAAATAATTAATAAGCTCTCATATGGGGGAAACGCGACCCTAATAGGTATATTGGTTTTGTAAGCAAACGTTTCCCCGTCACACCTTGTTAAGGTGACAACAAGGAGCCGGACTTGCTCCGCTGCTTCAGGTAATGTGTTTAATAATCTCACAATTAGCTCTGCTTTTTACTCTCTGTCTTTCAAATAAGTTCATTAGAACTTGTTTGAAGATTATTATGGGGTCAAGCTGCTGCTTTTAGCTTCTACAGAATTCTATGTAGCGGAGCAAAAGTTAAAAAAAAAAAGTGTGACATGCTTATAATTAAATGCAATTAGACACTATATGTAATTAAATATGTAACATATATAATTAAATATTAGGATTTTTTTCTCTAGTTCATTTTAGAACATTCAAAAGGGCCTTTCCTCTCGTTTGTCTGTAATTGATTTGCTGCTCTATTAATATCTGCATAGAATTACATTGAAGTGAGTACCAAAAATAGAACAAAGACAGAAAGAATTAATATTTGATATCTCAGAACCATCTTGTCTCTAAGTATATGACGACAGAAAGCACTTGATGTTATATTGTGTTACACATAGCTATCTACTTATTTACTGCACCCTATGTTAGAGGTTGATAATGGACACACAACAGCGAGAAAAGTGTCCCAGTAGTTGGCAGACCCAGGGCTGGGGCTTCAAATTCTGCCTTAACTCTGTGTGCCTCTCTTATTTTCCTCAATGTGTGTGGATTTCATCGGTACTCCAAAGCAGGCAGTCACTGCCCACGGAGCGCGATCCTGGCTCAGGTGTCTCCATGCAGCCTGAAACAGGCTCCAACCCCCCACTTACCCATGGCAGAATAAAGAGTTAGAATCTGGACAGTAAGTGCAATTTACATTTGCAGATTTCACATTTTAATGAATGTTGTATCCAGATATCATATTAAAAAGTCAAAAAATATTTCTATACGATACGTCCTGTACAGGGTGGTACAGTGGTTAGCACTGTTGCCTCACACTGCTGGAACCAGGGTTCAAGTCTCCACCAGGGTTCTATGTGTGTGGAGCTTACATGTTCTCCCCATGTTGTCCTGTTGTGTTTCCTCGGGGTACCTCGGCTTCCCCCCACAGCCCCAAAACATGCTGAGGTTAATCAGCATTACCAAATTGTCCATAGATGTGGGTGCACTCTGTGATGGGTTGGCACCCCAACCATGGTGTTACCTGCTGTGTGCCCATAGGCTCTAGACCCATTGTGACCCTGAATAGGATAAGTGGTTGCAGTAAAATGGATGGATGGATACATACATCCTGTAAATGAACGTTGCTTAAAGCTTCATGAACAACAATGTCCCCCCCCCCAAATGCTAATTTAATGATTTGTCTATATGTCATTATGGACACAGCTGGTTTCAGACTACATGACTGAAAAAATTAACCGCTAACAGTTACTAGCAGTTTTTCAGATATATCTGCGATGTAACCGGTAATCATATCATTGCCTGTATAAATTAATGTGATATGAAGCCTTGAGATTGTAAACATGATGTGAAACACTGTATGCCACAGTCCGTTGAAGGAAGATGGAGGTAATAAAAGAGATAAATGAAATCAGCCCAACTAACAGAATGACTACGGCCTAAATGAGGAATCAATTACGTGGCAAAATGATGATTTCACATTATATAATTAAAAAATGAATCAAAAACATAGCCTATTCACAATTTTACCAAAAACGTTTACTAACAGATCCCCTTCGTTAAATATAATAAGCCTCAAAACATGTACTCAGTAACGCGTACACACATACTGTATCCGCACACACACGTTATCTGGATAACTTGAGCAGGGGGTTCAAAACATAGTTTACATTTCATTCAAGCTGCAAATTTTAATCACGTTACACGTGATCCATGCGTGCAGCGCTCATCCTGTGCTCCGCCAAACAGATTGTTACAATACTTGTAATGATGCGACAGCCCAGCTGTGCTGGTGGAGAGGGCAGAAGGGCTATAATATTACCATAATAATCCGCCTGCAGTCCCCAGGGGCCTCCGATGAGAACAAGTCACTGTGCTGCAGGGGCCTCATCTGCACAGCGGCTCGCTGACATGTGCGGCGAAACCAGCCTGAAGGCAAAGCAATAAAATCACCTTAATGCCGAATAACAGCATAAATAACAACTCCTGAAGTGCTTCAAGTGCCCTCAGTAATCCAGCAATGGACTTAGTTTGTGATAATCAGCTTCCTCCCCTAAGATATATAGCATACATTCATATATGCTCACAGGCAACATTCATACGGTTCATCAGGAATGCAAGGAAATAAATGAACCCGTTTGTTCGCCTTCGCTTTTGGGAAAGATGCAGGCCATGAAGGTAACCGTCCTTTGTGTGCTTCGGACGCTGCGTCTATATCCGCTTGCTCCTTAACTTCTGAACAACGTCAATAAAAGGAAGGTCTGGTTGGAATACTGCTTCAGAGAGCTATTTGCAGGATTAAAAAGAAGACAATAACCATGTCTGTGAACATCATACAAATGTCTGAAGCAATGTAAATAAAATGTGGGTTTTAAGTCTGATTGCCGCCTTTTATTGTATCTTTCTATCTTAACTATTATTATTGAGACAGAGTACATTACGATATATCTGAGTATACTAGTGTTTGTGTGAAGCAATTTAGCAAAAAACTTTGGAAAGTTAAAGTATTATTGAAGATTGCTGATCTGTATTGTATTTGTATTATACATTGGGTAATTCATATTCTGTATGACTGCTTTTTTCCATTATCATTACTGTATTTCATTGTCTTAAGTATATTAGGTCTAAATATAGCAGAGAACTGGTGGAGATCTGGGGGAGATCTGGGGGAGATCATTGTCAGCACCGTAAACATCCAGAGGCCTAATGTGAACTGACACATGCAGAATGAAGCCTGTGGAACGAATAAGCATCCGTGGAGCAGACTTCCATCACCAGCCACAGAAGGTGAAGGACACCTTTACAAAGGCATATTTTGAACATTATAAGTTAGTATTATTTTGTAATGATGTAATGCTGATGATATAAGATTATCATAAAAGTTTATTCCCCACATGGATTTAGCATTAACATTTACTGATTCTTTATTTACACCTTCATGCATATGTTGTTTTATGCAGCTCTAGGTGAAACACTGGTACTTTTTGTTTCACTGTTTAATGAATTTGTTTTTAAATTAAGGACATTAATGACCACAAGTAGAAAAAAGTCTAATGTCATTATGTTGGGGGTCATTTCCCATTTTATACACTTGTTCCCTTGTATGTTGTATTAACTTTTAAGATGCTTGAAACTTTACATAGGAATAAATGTGCATTGATAATTTACTTGAGGGGACACAGATCATGTAGTACTGCATTCTTACTAAATGCATTTATTAAGCAGTAAGTGTTAGCGACATACTGGTCCCATGTTTGTTCATCATGAGGCAGCCATGACGGTTCATGTATTTCATGCAGGAATTATAATAGTTACTGATTTGTTCTTGAGCAATAACTGAATTACTTGTGCCCCGTCAAGTAAAGTGTTACCTGTATATCTAACCTGTACTCAATACACAAAGCAACCAGTAATTTCATCTTTCACAATTCAAAGACGTTATCATGAATTGCCATTTCTCTCTGCCTTTCTCTCCAAACAAACCCGATACTTATTTTGAGATCCAACTAATCATTGTAAACCAACCAAACTCCCTCCAGTCACTAATAAATGGATTCAAGTGCAAATAGCCAATTATGTGCAAGGACACATTGAACAGTTATTTAACATTTATGGACTTGATCCACATGAAAATACAACAGATGTTTCAAAACAAAAAAGAGGTACTGTTCTGTGTCGAATGGTTGGTATGTGTTACCGACAAGCAGACAATGTTTAGGGGCAACTGAAAGCTACGAACCTGAGAGTGGAGCGAGATAATAAGAAAAGGCGAAGTAAGTTCCGGCTGGGAGCGAGTTAATCTGAAAATCTTTACAGAGCCACGGATCACGCGGTGCATCCTGCACCTCCCAGGGTCACAGCCAGTGGCTCTCAGCACGGTCAGCGCTGCTAATCAGTAAATGAAAGCTGCAGGTGGGCAGGACCTGGTCCCTGGGCAACCAGCGGCGTGAAATGGTGGCAATGCCTCATATCCGCCCCCAGCCACTCAGCGCGCGCCTGCGCACACACACAGGCACACACACGCACACACACACACACGGACAGACACATGCACACGCGCTAATCAGCGTGTCGCCCTCCTTTTGAGTCACTGCTTGGAGGCACAGAAACTCTGAGGACTGGGATGGGACTTCAGGGGTAATTAATGCAAGCATTTGTCACTGATTAAGCTTTGAATGGAAAAGGTCAGCTGAGCAAGAAGCGGCCACTCACCTTCTGCCTTGCTCTTAGGGCAATCTAAACCTTTCCAGGCGAAATGGTAAGGTGCCATTTCACATGGAGAGAAGCCTAATATGAAGACACCATGTGGACTGCTGATTCGCAGGCCTCCATTACCCTTACAATTCAAACCTGGAGATATGCGCCATTTAGGAATGAAAAATAAGGCCATAGACAAGATCAATAGATGCTGAAATCAGAAGTCATAGTAATTAATTGTCTGGCATACATCTATGGCTGGAAGATCACAACACTCAGCTTTAGAATTTACTATGTCACGCAAAGAATGTATTTCTATTCTATTCATGTCATCCTTAAAAAGCACCACATCAGAGTCCACTCAGAGTAGTTTAACACTTAAATAAACAGGTTTAGTCAACAATGCAGAGATGCTCATGATCTCAGTACTACATGGAATGCAGGGTTATATCGTTTGAGATCCTTTATTGGACTGGATCTTTATGTAGTTAATAGTACAGAAAACTAAATGCATACCACTTTATAAACCTGGAAATTTTATAAGAAAAGTTTATGTTATAGTAAAATCTCTCACAATTTTCAATATTACGATTATTCCTGCAACTCTGGGTAAGAATTTTACAAATCTTTTTTTTTTTCTTACAGCAGATTCACATAAGGAAAGATTGAACTACAATTCAAATAATACCCAATATGCATCATAATTGTAATAAAACACAAATATTGGGCGATTACTGATTCTCTCTTTTTTAAGGATAAAACTTTTCATTCATGCTCGGTGCGTGTCCAGGGAACCTGGCTGTGGGAGAGATTCAGTGTCACACGCAGCCTGGATTGTATCCCTCCGCATCGCCGGACACTTAGACACAAACACTGACTCACCGCTGCACAGATAGTCACACCGGGAAAATTTCAGTCGTCAATTCACCTGATACCGCAAAACCTAATGGAACACAATGGAAAAATGCAATGTCCATCCTTACATAAAGTTGCATCTGGATTTGAATCTATAAAGGAAACTGTTAAGGAGTTACATTTGCCAATAAGACACTATTACGCATCTATAAAGAAAACATGGGCTCCACTGCATTGTTTATCATTAAATTAAAGAACAATTACAACAATGCTAGATAGCTAGATAAATTAAACATCCATATAACCATGTACACCAAATCCATGGATTCATTCATTCTTTTCACAAAGTGTGACCCGGTGCATAACTTAAAATTCATGTTGTAATTTTATGTATGATATACATACATATATACACACATATACATGCATACAAATCAGTTTGCATGTACAACTAATTGCATGTATATTTTTTCGGTAAGATTTATACTATACAACGCAAAGAGATTAAACGTTTTGAGTAGATAATACAGCATGTTTAATCAGTTTGCCTGTTTGATGCTTCGCCATAGACCTCGCATTACGTAAAACGGCCCAATCAAATGCGCAATCAAAGTTTTGCCAAATTTAATGATCGAACAGGCTAATTCCAAAATGCTTAATTAGATGAAAATTTTACCAGTGTCACCAATACTCTTTTTACACATTTGTTTACCTTCTTCATTCAGATTTTCGTCTAATTAAGTTTTAAGTGCAAGCCAGTTGACGCTACACAGACAGCTTTTCCCAGTCGCTACCAGTCTTGTGGTTCAGTCATGCCAGGAATTCGGACGCGGCACAGATTCAGAATCACTTTTAAAATGTTAATTCTTGGACCTATCCGTTATTAAGACTGCTACGTGACATAACCAAAAACAAATTCATGCTTGACTAGGTATACTATCCTTGACTTATAAAAAAAGACAGAAATTACATGAATGTACTTTTGCTAGTTTGCTATATATACACGTTTCGTACTATTTTACGTTTCGGATGTAGACCCGTAAGGGTGTATTATAACAGTTGCGTATTGATACATCGTGTGCGTTCAAATGGTATAGTGCAGGCAGGGGCGTAAGTAGCGGAGGAGGGGCGTCAACCGCCCGTTACTTCCTTTGGATTCATTCATCCGCCCAAAAATAGACCTTAGTACTTAAATTAAGTACCCCCACATCAAACTGTCTCTTGCACCGTTGAGTTTAGGTTACATGTAAAGATGAAAGTCGCTGTCCGAGTGATCAGTGTACGATTATTCCTGCCCAAAAAGTTAAGTCTTATGATTGTAACAAATGGGACTTTAATGCGACACTTCGAATTCGTGATAATTCAAACGTCACGTTTCTTATTAATTAATGCCATGTATGACTGCATAAATTAGTGTTTCGTAAATTTTGATAAACCACAAGCATTGCTGCCGTATCAATAATTAGCCTATCTCTGTATCCATGGGTAGATGAAAGAGTTAAATGACAATAACCTAAGTAATCGAACGTCTATAAAAAAAGTATAATGCGTTTTCAGTAATAACAAAACCCCACTTAACTTTTCAATAGCTCTTCTGTTTACTCAGAAGCACATTATTGAACTTGACGCTAATAACAAGCCCCACAGTTACGCAAAGCTCGCGAGACTCCTACATTCCCCCAGGGAGCCCTTGTGATTCATCATGCTTCGATTTACTCCGTCCAGTAGATGTTATCGATGAGGATATGATGCAGATTATATATATATATAATTTTATGGTTTTAATAATACTGTTCATATTCTCTAGATTACATAAGTAAGACAATCATAGCTCATTATATCTATCTATAAGGTTTTAGAATATATACGGTCTACTAATACTTTAATGTAGGTTAAAATGTTAAGTTTGGACGTGGTGAAACTACCTATTATTATTATTATTATTATTGTTGTTGTTGTTGTTGTTGTTGTATTGAGATTTCCAGGTAGTAATTGACATTTATTATATTAAAAAGTTATGTTTCATATGATATAGCCATAACAAACCTAAAACATAAATGAAATGAGTATGATGCTAGTAGGCTATGTTTGCTTGCTCAAAAACAGTTGTCAGCGAATACGCCTGCGCACAATCTACAGGTGTAGAACCCATGCTTTATACCTCTCCGTCCTCAAAAAGAATCCCGCCGTCGACGTGTCGGAGTGCTAGAGAGGCAACTGGACTTAAAGCGTCTGTCATCTGTCAGCCTGCACGGCTTAGTGTCTCGCGAGAGAAGCCGCAATCGCTTGACGAGATCTGAGGGACTCAGGTGTAGGAGCTCTTCTCATCCCAGCAGTAGGAAACAGCGAACAGACGAGTGCGACTGGGGCTGCAAGCATCACCGTATGATCTCCCGACTCGAAACCTGCACTCAACACCCCTAGTTGTTGCATCACTGGTGAACAAACCCGGAGCGGTACCTTTCTCCTGTGCACTTTAATTATTTCGAGGATCCGCAATTATGATGTCCATGAACAGCAAACAACCACATTTTGCCATGCATCCGACTTTACCTGAACACAAGTACACCACTCTTCACTCCAGCTCGGAGGCGATACGGAGAGCCTGCCTGCAGACTCCACAGGTAAAGTAGCTAAAGTTATCTCGTGTCTCTTTCTATACCAGGGTCTGCTCGTTTGTAATAAGAAGGAGTACTGCGAGGCACAAGCTGACAAGCGGCGTTTAATGTTTTTTTCATGTATTCCTCGGCAATCATCTGAACGCCTGTGATCTTTTTTGAAAGCATATTCACCGAAGGCTGCGACTTCTGCCTTTTTGTATTAATTTTTGTGACTTCAACTTCAGAAAGGAATATTCAGAATGTGGTCTATGATGACAGTATTCCCCAGCTGAGGTTAACATATCCATTTATTCCTGATACCATTCTTTCTCACTATTACCGTTTCTCTCCTTCCTTCCACTTTCAGCTGCAGAGCAACATCTTTGCCAGCCTAGATGAGACGCTCCTGGCCCGCGCCGAAGCCCTGGCAGCCGTGGATATCGCAGTGTCTCAGGGCAAGACCCATCCCTTCAAGCCTGATGCGACTTACCACACGATGAGCAGCGTGCCGTGCTCGTCGACTTCCACCGTGCCTCTGGCTCACCATCATCACCACCACCACCATCACCATCATCAGAACCTTGAACCCCCAGACCTCATGGAGCACATTAGCTCGCCTTCTCTGACCTTAATGACCGGTGGGCACGACGGGACCGGAGGTGGCGGAGGCGGCGGTGGTGGGGGAGGACTGATTTCCACCTCTGCCCATCCGCACTCACACATGCACGGCCTGGGCCATCTTTCCCACCAGGCTGCTATGAATATGAATTCCCCCCTTACGCATCACGGGCTTTTACCTGGCCATCACGGAAGTTCCCAGAGCACGCCAGGACTCCCCACAAACGGACTTCCCTCCATTAACGACTCAGACACCGATCCAAGGGAATTAGAGGCGTTTGCAGAGCGGTTTAAGCAAAGAAGAATAAAGCTCGGCGTAACCCAAGCGGACGTTGGTGCTGCGCTTGCCAATCTGAAAATCCCCGGTGTGGGCTCCTTAAGTCAAAGTACGATTTGTCGCTTCGAGTCATTAACTCTTTCGCACAACAACATGATAGCGCTTAAACCTATTCTTCAAGCATGGCTGGAAGAGGCTGAGGGAGCGCAAAGAGAAAAAATGAGCAAACCTGACATTTTTAACGGGGGAGAAAAGAAGCGTAAGAGGACATCGATAGCAGCCCCGGAAAAAAGATCTTTAGAGGCATACTTTGCTGTTCAGCCTCGACCGTCGTCAGAGAAGATAGCAGCAATAGCAGAGAAACTGGACCTCAAAAAGAATGTGGTGCGCGTATGGTTTTGTAACCAAAGACAAAAACAAAAGCGGTTAAAATTTTCTGCTACCCATTAACTGACTGAAAAGTAGTTGCTTTTGACCGTGTTTTGGGACCAAGGAGCATCCAAATAAATATAAATTTCTGTCTTCCTTTTAACGAAGGCTTTAAACGTGGTATATTAATGGAACCGGTTGTATAAGGCTTATTATTACGATATGTTTTATTTATTTACTTTCTCCCCAGTCATCTACGTTTCACTGATGAATGTGAAGTATGCAAATGTTTGCTGGTTCAGTATATACCCAATTCTTGGTTGGTTGGATGAAAAGCCCTCTGAATTTTATTTAATTTATGCATTTCTTTTTAATGTGGTAATATGCTTTCATATAATGTGTGTCTATTAAATTGCTAAACATTGTAAAAAAAAAAAAGGTTATCTGTTACCTCATTATTTGCAACTGTAAAGTTCATTCGCTAGCTTGGTTATTTATTTATGTGATTACATAAATAAATAAACAACGTTTGAAATTGCATTGTTCTAACATTTAAAAATCCATCAAATATTGGTCTCAACTTTCAGTGTTGCCCGTAATCCGCGTAACTTTTCTCCCTGGTCAATATTTCGAAGGTTTGCATGATTATAAAAAGAGCTCCAAAGGTACAAATGGCCACTCCTATCATACCACTGTAAAATGACCTTGGTTGCGACCGCAGAAATTTACTTTGAATTTGCACTAAGATATATAGTTATTTAGGTTATGTTCCTTAGCTAGATATGTTAATATGGTTAACTGTATATATGTATGACACCTCAGAATTCAGAATCTGAATCCCAAGTTAAAATAAAAAAAACATGGATAAATGGATACGGAATTTTAAAATAAAAAATTGATCTTTAACCTGCACGATTCAGTTTTATTAAGTTATTCAAAAAAATTATTATTTCTTATTTTTCCGATGGCATCTGGCAGAAGACTTTTGTATCCAGAAATTTTCAGTGCAAACGTTTTGTGCATTCGAATAACCAAATAAGCACTAGCGGTATCGACCTTTGTGAAAGGCATCAGTACAGCCTGTTCTCACAAAAGAACAGAATGATGTTTTTGCATTGCCTAAGGAAAACAAAACAACAACAAAAAACACAAGTAAAATTTTATTATTTTTTGCACAGATATGTTTACAAACTACGCCCACGTGAAACGTGCGCCGTAACGATGTCTCACTGTCTTTTTCCTCGCTCCTGTATGTTTTCAGTCTTCAGCTATGATTGTCTTCCTGAGTTGTGTTTATATTCAATAAATTCTGTAAGCCAAATCCAACAAAAGGGAGCTACACACCAGCTTGAAATGATAATAAAAAAGAATAATCATAAAAATAACAGAGAACTCCACTTATGTTTTTGAGTGAAACACGTAATGTTCTTATAATTGATAGATCGACTGCCCATTCTTGTTACATACATTTCATGCCATTATAATAAGTTCTCAAATAGGCAGTTTCTGTTTAACAGCATCATAGCCATCAAAAACTACAAAAAGCAGATACAACGATACAATATCGACTGTGCATGTCTAAAAAGAATACTTCAACATTGTATGAGCAGTATTCGTGTACAATATTTTTAGTGTGAGATAGTTTAAATGAAAGTACATGTAGTTATGAAGTTATGCTACTTATTGATTGTTTTTCAGGACAATAACTCAAAGAAAACATACAAGTTTAAGGACGAATTTTCCTGAGTAACCGCAGTAATATATTTCGTAACTATGAAACTATTTAAAGTGCATTTATACATTTTGCGAAGCACCCTTGCCCTCAAATGTAGTCCTATAGATTATTAAATACAAAACATTTACTATATTTATTATTATTATAATTATCGTTGTTTTTATTAGCTTGATTATTATTCTCATCGTTGTTATTGTTAGCTTGTTTGTTGCGACCAAATCTCATTTTATGCAATTCAGAAAATTGGCGAAGGTCAGTCTAGAAAGAACAATTGACTACTTTAACTATGTGTTTTATGATTTATTTTATTACCCTGAATTGACAGCCCCAACAATTTTCATTTACTCTTGTTGTCGGAAGTACTGTATCGAAAACGGAGAACAGGAAAAATACACGTGCATCATTTGCCGCCAGTTGTTTTCCGCAAAAGCAATAACAAATTGGTAACTTACTCCCACTGCATGATATTATCGACATTAGAAATGTTCTAAGATGTTTTATAAATTTCTTATATTCTAAAGCGCTGTTCGGCGGAAGTGTAAAAAGTGTTTACTATACATCATCCAATTACTAGTTTTTAATAATATATTTTTCTTTTGCAAATTGCATAACAAAGCAAGCAGAAACAAGAAGACAACAATAATAACAATCACAACAATAATACAATTAGTGATGTCTAGACTTAAAAATAAGGTAATTAAAAATTATCTATATAAGCAGAAAAATCCAACAATGATAATAATATAGCAGTAAAAACTAATAAATTCGGTTATAATAATAATAATAATAATTATTATTATTATTATTATTTCAAAACGATTTCATAGGTCTCAAATTAGTTAGGTCTATATTATCTGGTTAAGTAATAATAATACAAAGCCCGCACTTTCCCTAAAAGTAATTGTTTTGTGATGCAGTATTAATCGACTTTTGGTGATATAAAATGCAATATTTTGAGAGGGCTAACGGGGTTTTGACAGAATCGGCTGATGAAAGTGGTCACAGCTGTAGACCGGGGAAATGCGACCTATTTATTGCTTTTGTTTGGTATTTGGCTTCGGAGAAAGGGGATGGTTGATTTGTGAGTAAGGACATTTAGTTTAATTTCTGGGGAAAATAACGAAACAATTTCCGTCATAAATATAATGAAAACGTTCAATTGTTGTTCTGTTTTAGTATACGCCATGTGTTTAATTTGATACCTATAGTGGTAGTACGAAGAAAAGAAAAAGATGAAGTTGTGACGTGTTAAAAATGCGAACCCTGAAGTTTGACGACATAATAAATTTACATATTTTCCCAAACTAAGGGAGGCAGCATGATTCTCAGCTTTTAGATAGACCTATAAAGTTGTCGAAATTTCAACCAGTATTGCCTGAAGACATTTTATTGGTACGTGAAGTTTAAATTAATATTTGCAGCTATGTAACTTACACGAAATATTTGTTTTTGGAAAATAACTGTTTTCTTTTCAAGTGTTTCGCCAAATTCCAGAAACTTAATACAGAAGCAACGTTCTCACCGCACTCTGCAATGTCTAATAATAATAACAAAATGACCGTGTGGTTGTAAAAACAGTAAAACCCACTTAAAAGTATTTTAAACATAACGGATGTCGATTTTTTATTTTTATACGCACTCATTTTTTCCTAGTTCATTAAAACACTATAGATTTTATAGTTATTAGAATCGTTGTTTTGGTAGCTGTATTTTTATCCCTGCAGAACGATCTCGGGGAGCACTTGCTAATGTACTCATGAATGCGGGCTTCACTGGGGCTCCAGATTTCAGCCATATTTCAGTACCAAGAACAGCTCCCTCGCAGACTGAACGGTAATGCATTATTGAAAGCCTATATCAAACAGCTCTGGGGTGCTGTCTTTCTGAGCTGGGCACGAGATGAAGTCCGACTGTCTGACTGCACAAAAGCTTCTAATATGTTAATGGCCGTAGGGGATGCCTTAGGTACGATTCCCAGCTGCTTCGGCAGCCATATGTCAGGCTGTTTGCCACACGGATCTGTTAATCAAGTACGATTTCATCAGCAGAGGTCTCCGATATCCCGCCGTCAAACTAAAAGCAAAATAATAATAATAATAATAATAATAATAATAATAATAATAATAATAATAACAATAATTTCCTTTAAAAGAATGATCTAAACTACTGTCGTATGAAGCACACTGAGAATCATGCTTCTGAATATTTTACGATCAGCAGAAGCTTGTGTACGGTTCATCCTCGAGTCCTTTCATTGCTCTTATGAAACAGGCCAACACGCTGGGCTCCTTTCAAGCAGAGAAGCTTTCTGCCGCTTCTCCCTTTTCCTCAAACTGAAAAAAAGGGATTTTAGTCATTGACTGTAAAATGACTGGGACGCTATTTTTGGGTCTTTACGGGGCTAAAATATTTTAAAATAAATAAAATTATTCCTGTTTAAGTCTAGATAAAGCATGAACATAATCAAGATTTTTTTATGCAGTAAAACTGACCTGAAGATTCACGCCTATGTGTCTCTTTAAGGTGGTTTAATGTTGACGTAAGCGAAATCTAAAATGCAAAGGTCTACACGAAAGGTGAGTAGGATTTTTAAATGCATAATTTGTTGTCTCCCATATACTGCGTTATAGAATGAATTTGTTTAATCGAGAAACTGGAAAATATTCTGATAAAATTATTTAGGTAAATAAAGCACTTTTTATTTGCAAAGCCGGCTATGTATGCGTGCTTTAATTTAGTTGAACTGCATGACCGCCATAAGGTATATCCTACACAGCTGCTCCAACTGTAATATTGCTTATGAACAATAATCGTGAAAAATGACCCCAAGATACAGATGTCATATGGGAACAGGATCGTAGACCTTCGAAATCTGTATTCATTTCCAACTTTTATTTACTCAGGAATCTCGGCCGGTAGCGCCGATTCTCAAGCCTCTGATATGGGGCGGTGGCGATGTTGACACAGCGGCAAAATTCAATCACAACGGGTTCGGAATCAAGCGGACAACTTATTTATCCAATAAATCCGCCATTTAGTAAGAAAAATATTTGAGCAGCTGTATTTGACCTCTGGTCACATTTACTGCAATGCCTTTGGAGGAGTAAAATGAAAGCAAGACCTTGTTAGTAGTCTGAGTACAGGGGTCCACACATTAGACTGAATCCTGTAGACTTAAAAAAAACCACAAACCAGCAATAGCAAACAATTTCTTTTCCAGTTTTAATAGTGGCATTTCTCTTCTTGAAATCCAACAGATAATCTTTCAGTACATGAGTATACTTAAATGTTCTTATGTTGTTGAAGAAATAATAATAATAATAAATGAAAACATTTCCTGAAAGTTCCTCACATCAGTGAACAGCATAAGGTACTTTTATCCTGTATCCTATACCCTACTTACCCAACTATCCACCATTCTGCTCACATTCCTTCATCGTTGGTGTTTTTTCTCTTTGTATATTAACTTTCTATCAGTCTTCCAATGCATCTGTGAAATGTTCCCTTTTCTGTACCCTTTGCTGTTTGACAGCTTGCTGCTCTGCACTTTTGACCCCATATTGAACACATTTGTCCATCATTATCACCATCATCCGCAGCTTCCGGGATTCACGTTCGGCATTCTTGATCGTTTTATTGCAGATTTTTATAAGTACACTCAACTTCAGGATCAATACATTTATCATTCATGTAAGATGTACAAAATGCACATTCCAAATTTCATGACTGAGTTGTGGCAGATAAAGATAACAGTAATTTGCCATGTAATTTTATTTTGCCACACTTGTATTAGTTGAATACAACTTCAAAATTCAACGTATGAATTTTCCTATATGACCCATCTGGAATATCTATCGAGGGCATCAAGTGTCCAACATTAAGACTAAGCCTTAATTATATAAGTTCAAACAAAATGAATTTTAAGAAGCCTGAATCACTGAATCTGCTCTACTCCATAGGGTCACAGAGAGTGTAGTTTGCCTAGCATATCGATTCTCTCATTTCCATGACATCATTCAACAATCAAAAAAAAAAAAAAGATTGCAAGGAGGACTTGGCTGGTTGTTTAGAAGCATATTAAATATTTTATGAGGACACTGAGAAGATAAGGGAAGACTGTGGTCAGAAAGGTTAGTTCAACTCATTTGCTGAGCCCTGCTAGGCCCTCACTCATAGAGGTAGAGAACAATAATTGTTAATGCAACCTGCTTTGTCAACACTGAGAAAATGGTAATGTCTGCACTGGTCATGAGCCAGAGCCATTCATACACCACAGTGTGCATATTTAATATCCCAACTTCTAATTTTCACCCTAAAGCTGCCACGGCCCAATAAGAATGTGCAGTGCGTGAAACATTGACTCTTTATACATTGACTACTTAACTCTTTTATGTGAAGCACATATTTTGCACACTGGAACCTTAGTTTTACTGCGTTCATGCTGCCTGGTACCATAAGGTACAAAAGTACATGCAATAGCACCCAAGCAGCCACATGAGCAGCTGTCATCTGAAGAACATTAGCATGAAATGATCATGGAATAATAAGGTGATGTTAAGGTTGGCGTGGGGAATATATATATATATACACAAACACATGTACATAGATAGATAGATAGATAGATAGATGGATGAATAAATTTTAAATTAATACAAGCAGACAGACACTAATGAGGATGCTGGGGAAATTTTGTGAGACCATCTCTTTGAACATTAAATGAATGATACGAATGTGATTAATAATAATACTGAGGTCGATTCTGCCAGCCAACAGAAAACCCTCAGTGGGTTCCATAATTAAACTATATCAACATTTCAAAAGAAGTACCAGTGCTAACGTTGCTTTTCAGCCCCACTCTAATTTCAGGAGTCAAACTGTTCATTTGTGTAAACAAGATGAGCAACATGGGTGAAATGGAGATTATTTATTTCCTGGTGAAAAGCCAGAAGTCAACAGTATTGTTTAATTTAGTTCTCTGAATCTGTTGTATGCTTTTGATTGGTAGCTTATGTTTCCTACATGTGTTTTATGAAAGAAGTTTGGCAATAACCCTTTAGGTTCCTTATCGGAAATGGACAAACAAACAAACAAACAAACAAATCTACTCCTTCACTACTGATAACACCGTGGGGTCTGGTTGATATCGCTCCCCCTGTGTGAGGGTTTGAAAGAGACAGAGCACCTAATCTTGCCAGATATTCAAGATGGATCCCATAACATTCACTGGGACATTCACGTTAAAGCTTTGTTCCACTGGGCCACAGGAAGTCAAAGTTTTGACATCTTCTTACATTATGAACCACAAAAGAAGCCTCGTCCAAGCATGCCTTCCTCACAGGAACTAGACAGCCTCACTCCCGCTGATACTGTTGTGTGCCGTCATTAATATTCCTGCCGTGGTAACGCATACAGTCTGGAACAGTATCCACTGTATCCTGTTGCCGTAACTCTGCACTGCAGGCAGACACTGGCTGGGTCAGCAGGCTAGCTGGGTGTTATAGATCTCCAGTATCAACTCCAAAAGTGACAGATCTGGTGTGCAAACCAGTTCATCTAAATTTTGCGCTTTGTGGACAAAGCTGGTGCCACTAATCACGTCCACTATCGGTGGATCTACTGGAAAACTGTATACAAACAGGTGGTCATTAAGAATCATAATTAATCATCAAATAAAACAGATCATATACTAATTATAAAAACTGAAGCAGTATTTGTCCTAGCCAAGGTGGCTGGGCGGGGGGGGGGGGGGGGGGGGGGGGGGGGGGGGGGGGGGGGGGGGGGGGGGGGGGGGGGGGGGGGGGGGGG
>JABFEA020000038.1:24091340-24102360 GCA_019775915.2 Cyphomyrus plagiostoma
CAAATAACACTGATCTTTTACTATTTATATAAACTGAAGCAGTTTTAGTCCTAGCCAAGGTGGCTGCCCGTACCCCCCCCCCGCCCCCCACTGAGGTACAGTGAAATTGGCTGGCAAGACGGTGCCCTAGGTGACTGCCTATGCCGCCTATAGGACTGACTGGCCCTGAGCTGAAGCATTGATTACTGGACAATCATACATTTAGACTAGTTTCTTCTATTTATACTAAAGATCTAAGAGGACTGACATATTTTCATGTTTTAGAAATGTTATACTTGATAATGGTCCAGGTTAAATATTTCATGCTAAATATCATTAAGTCCATCACCTTGAGGCAATCGATGTCCATTAGCATGAAATGATTATGCTTTCTACTCTCCCCTTAATTCGGGGTTGCAGTAAATACATTTTTAAATGGAAGCCTTCCAAACTCATCACATTGCAGAAACCCAGATTTTTTTCCCCAATAAATATTAAACTGTGCTCTCTATAGCTATGTTAATACTGAACCTATCTTAGGAAGTACAGGGCTAGCCACATACTTTTAAACAAGGAAATCCAAGGGTAATTTAGTGCTATTAATTTGCCTGAAACTCATTTTTTTGGACTGTGGCAAGATATGGTAGCACAAGCAGACAAAAAAAAAGAGGAAAACTTGTCACAAAAAGATCCTTGAATGAATGACACCACCCTGGAGGTACAAAGGACTGACTATGTAACGCAGCCTGAATCAACCGTCACCCATATTAACTGATGTGTTTGCACCTGAGGAAATTCTGCAAATGTGTCAATTGCCTCGCTGACCTTTTCTGAGTTAAAAATGGCGATGGAAGACCTCCGTATTCTATGTAATATTTTAGGAATTAATTTTTATGTTATGGAAAGGTAATCTTGTTTTGTCATAAAGCAGGGGCTAATCAAACCTAGCATTGGTTACTTAAGATTTTTTGGATTAAAAATCATAACAGATAATGGTGCACCAAGTGAGTCGTAAAGAATTATGGGTAAAAATGTGTGTCTGGATTCTCCTGCCAAGTCTTTGGCTTGAGTTGTATTCCTCTGTCAAATACTGCACAGGGTGGTTGAATACCCATCTACACTAGTGGAAAAAACAAAAGGTGATGCTACTGCAGAACAGATCAGCCAATACAGTCCTGTGGGGCGAAAGTGTTGCTGAGAGCTTTTATTTTGCAAAGTTACTCTGTGGGGGGATAAAGTGCAGCTGAGAGCTTTTATTTTGCAAGGTTACTCTGTGGGAGGAAAGTGCAGCTGAGAGCCTTTATTTTGTAAAGGTGCTTTGCCATCCCCACCCCCCAAGACTTTCTTTGCTGGTGCAAGAATATGAAACTTAATTTTTGCCATTTCCAGCAATTGTTGATGTTGGTTTCTACTTATTGCTGCTGTTTTAGATAATATACGTCCAAATACCCACCAGAGTGGTTTGCATTTTTAAGTACAGGATTGGCCTAAATAGTCCCCATTGTGTACTTTTGTAAGGGTCCTCTGATGGATTCAGCTCAGGATGCTCCATCCTTTACAGTGCTTTACACTGCATGCTCAGTGAAAGCCTCTACACTACTGGAACACCCTCACTGTATTTATCTAGAAAGACAAGTCTGCGCCATTGTGACATTCCTGAATTGCTTAGTAACTGAATGCACATGGATATTGAGAAGCATGGCCTGATCAATTCAAGAAATACTTTAGCCTCAGCTAACTGCTAAGTATTAAATGTGTTTGGTTTTTGTTTGTCAACATAAGAATATGGCGTGCTTAAATGCTGCGTATTCAACCTCACTAATTAGACTTAAAAAAATGAATACACTGAGTTTGGAAGTTCTGAAATACGTAACATCTGAAAGAGATCATCTCCATGCAATATTTTAATAGGTGAGTGTAACCATAAGATATTGGGTTGACTGAAACAGAGAAACAATGTAAATTTCAATGATTCAGAAAATACTGTTTATTTATTTATTTGCCAACTGGTAGTGCATGTGGTTCATTCAACACTGGGCTATGTCTCCGTTTCAAAATAAATAACAAAATTCATACAAATATATAAAATACATATTAGGAAGCTTAAAGAGAACCAACAATCAGCACAACACAACGCACAGCCTACTTCATGAATACTGTACTTGCTACTTTTCCAAAGATTTTTACTTTTGGTTAAAAAAAAAGGATAGGTGATTGATGAAAACAACCGTTTTCAAATTAAGCTTTTCAATTACATTTGTAGAACATGTTAACGGGCAAGTTGTAACTCAATTAAAGCAAAAAGTTATCCCGATGGGACTTGGAAATCAACCCAATATATCATATGCAATTAGTAATTTCATGAACTTCATTATTGTCAAGCTGAATACACGTGGGTTCTGCAAGTTCCCTCAATGACTTAAATATTGTAATGCAACTATAACTAACGTGATTTATATCCCAGATGTTTAACTTGCTGCCTGAAATCTCAGCAAGTGAATGCTTGATGAATAAACAGTCATTCTAATGGGAGCTGAAAGCAGCTTTTACATGAAAGATAATAAAGATATAACTAATGAAGCATACATAAAATAAGCAGGAGACATCCTGTCCAGTCTTAAAAACAAGGGTAAATGCAGGTCTGCCGCAATAAATAACCCTAGTTATCCAGAATAGTTAGTCTCAATGGGAACAATGGAAATGGCAGCTTTAGTTAATGTGTCCACTCATCTGAATAGATACTGCTATCTGTCAGATATGTTTATAATTGCAAATGGAGAGGGTTTACTGCAGAAAGGCCAGTGACGATTTTACACGGAACATGTCTGGGGCCAAACAGAAGAATATGTAATACTTATCTTTTGCAGACATCATCTAAACAACATTATCTACAATTGTTTTGGCGTTAAAATTATTTGAGTTACACACTCATAACTGCATTTATGAGCATTATTAGATAACATATAGACATACTTTTTTCTAACATTGTTTTTTTGACCTGCTTTGATTTGAGCTGGTTTACTTTAAAGGTTCTACAGGTATATTTTAATTTGTAGTGTCTGGAGACATCTTAACATATGTAGCCCTGACCTTCCCCTACCACTCGCCCTCAGTGGCTTTTTGCTTATCATTAACTTGTTTCAACTGTGAAATGGTTCACGTGACACTACTGGATATCTTTTGTTTTTTGTGTATTGCATTTACAGACTTAAAGTAGTTTCTTTCTAGATCCTCTCCTGGGTAATATTTATGTGTGTAACATTTCTGAAGCAAAGTGGTCAATCATTGGAAGCTATGCCTAGCATGTCACTGGAAGCTATGCCTAGCATGTCACTGGAAGCTATGCCTAGCATGTCACTTAGCTTAGCAGCACTTGCACTTAAATTGGCTCCTTGACAGTTGTGTGCTTGTTATGTATTTGCTGCACTTCTCTTTGGACAAAAGCAGCTGCCAAATAAATTAATGTAAATGTCTAAGTCTTGTTCAGTGATGTTTTGCCTGTGTAATATCCAATGTTTAAGCACCCTTAAGTGTAGGAATGCTTATTCGTTGCTTAAATTATGTTCAGACGTTTTGGGTTGCTCTGACGTCAACCTATTTCTTGATCATAGTTTATGGAACTAGCTTCATCAACATTATCAATGTAGCATGATAATAAAGGTAAAAAAATACAGTACATTATTGAATTAATTAACCAGACTTAGATGTTTAAAGATGAATATCAAATGAACCACAGTAATTCTGATTTTAAAAAAACAGGGCCTCTTAAGCACAATTTGCATGTTGGAAAGAACAGAAACATGTGAAAGTTTAACACTGTAGTGACTTGTATTTCTGTGTCTGAGTTTTGTTTTAATTTTGTGCTGTGACTCAAGAGAAAGACTTGGTGCCAGCCATTTGCTGGCTTGAATCAGTTTCCATTGAAACAGTCTTTGTCAGCATAAAGCATAATGCCAGCTGGCAAGATATCCATTCGTTTTTACTTCAGTCTGCTGAACTGTACAGTATATTGTAAGACTTCCTCTTCTATTAGGACAAAAAAATGGACTTTTTCCCTAAAGAGAGCTATATGCTAAATCACAAGCATATTCTGATATATAAGGTGTTTAAAATCATTGCATCATTACCTACAAACATGCACATCGAAAACATTTGTTCAATACATACATTAATTAGGGCAAGTAACACTAAAATTATCAATGAGTAGCCTGAAGGCAGAACTCATACTTATCAGCAAAATGCATGAGCGGAGAGAGGGAGCACAGTTTCTACTCAAAGCCACTCTGATCTGCTAGAATAATTCATAGAGAAAGGTGCCATGAACTTTCTTTAAACAGATCATACTGTTACATTTATGGCTTCCTGATGTGCATGATTAATCCCACCCACTAAACATGCTGAACCCTACAAACCTGTCTGAAGGGTTATCATATCATATCATAGGCAGGATATTAATGTGATACAATTTATCTATCAAGGTAATTTAGGGTATTTAATATGTTTTTTTGTATATACAGAATTTTAAGGTAATAAAATAGTCATAATTGGTGAACAATCATGATTTGGTTCTTTTAATGAAGTAATCTATTGAAATTTTATTCAGATTAACCTTTTCAAAACAGACATACTTCAATTTCTGGAAATAAAAATGAACTGTAAGTTAATGGTCATTGTCATTCTTTTGATATTTTGCTCTAAGCAAAAAAAAAAAAAAATCTGCTTGTAGAATAAAATTGCAGTCACAGAAACAGAAAGTGGATAATTAGGAATGCATGTTTACAACTCTCCTCTAGTATGAGACAAAGTACAGAAATGGTGCTATGAAATTACAATGCATGCTGGGACAAAACTGTTTCTTTTTATTAAACGGCAATGTTCCCCATGTTTCCTGTAACTGGAATAAAAACAAATAAAAACAACGAAATGTGGAGAAAATGTTTATTGTATTCTTTTGCTGAGAAGAATTATAATATTATTTTATGTTTTTGAATTTGTGTCTGAAGCAGTTTTGGGTATTGTTTTGTTCATCAATTGTTCTTTTGGTGTCTAAAAAATTAAATTAAAATAAATAAATTTAATTAAAAAGTAAAAATGGCACATTGACATTAATTTTTCTACCTTTGACAAGCCAGATGAGGACACCTATTATTTTTGTCCAGTTTTTACATTTAATGTTAAGAACCAAAAAGAGAGACAAAAACACTCACACAACTGAGAACCATGCGAACAATTAAGAATCTAGCAAAATAAAGCCAATGTTCAGTGGCATATAAAAGGCAAACTAAATTAGCTTAGCATGAATCTCTGCACAGAGTATATGAGGGAAATTTGAAGACCACTGACTGCAAGCCCATTTGCCTTTTCTACTAGCTGAATTATTAATGATAATTATCATGCTAGGGTTATTGCATATGATAACAATATATTCTTTGGAAGAAGGACTTCTGTATGTTGAACTGCACCCTTACCAGCACCAGTCTTTGAAGATGTGGACTAGACCATAAATGGCATTTAAAGGTGAAGTTATGGTGGGTAGTTGTAAAATTGACAGGAAGGGCACAAGTGAGAATGCATATAGAAAAATAGGGTTCAGCATTTGTTTATCAGCAAGCCAGATAGATACAGTCATGTGTCTCATAATGACATTTTGTTAGGTGGCCAATGGTGGCACAGTGGTGAAGTCACCTAACAATGCACTTTTCAGAACATGTCCCTGTCGTTAAGTGACGTATGACTCTATTGATTCTGGTAAGTGAAACTACACCAATCATACATTATTCCTACTTTATATAAGCTATGTATTTATCATATAATTCCTGCTTCTACTATATGTTCGAGTTATTTTAAGTTTTATAGGTTATTGGTAGGTTATTTTTCAGTCTGGGAATGCTCAACACTTTTTCCCACATAACGGTAATTGCTTCTTCACTTTACGCCATTTCGGACTACAAAGGATTTCATAGGAACGCTCTACTTTCAGATACCAAGAGATAGCTGATAAGGAGAGTGACAGTGTCGCATCACATGACCTGGCCACCTAACATAAACCTAGTAGAGATGATCTGACCAGAGAATGAAGGTCACTCAGCATACATGTAGGACCTCCTTCAGCTGGAAAAGCATCCCAGGAGGCCACCTCATGAAACTGGCATAGAGGAGACAGTAGGTTCAGTCAGTCCCTGGAGCACCCACTGGGCTAAGGGCCTTGCTTGCGGGTCAATGGTGGGATCACTCTGCCAACCATGGGATATGAACCATCTTTTGAGTACCAGCCCACAAAGCTGACCAACATTTTTGATTAATACTTTTTTTGGTCAATTCATAATTCCATATATGTTACATTATTGTGTTGATATCTTTATAATTATTCTAAAATGCAGAGAATAGTACAAATAAAGCTTTCTAGGGATAGGCCTGTCCAAACTATCCCTAGAAAGGACTGGTGCTATATATGCAGTCTCACTTGTGGGCATCCTGCCATTCACCAGTTTTACTGGGTTTAAGGTTAGTAGAGGTCTTAAACTCTACTAACTAACTTTTGACTAATATCATAGTTTCACATCAACATGAAAATCATTGAAACAATTTTCTTCGACTGCAAAAGACTTTTTTGCTGCATATATAATAAATTCAATAAATTTTGTTCCAAAAAATGGAACACAGCACTGCTTTAGTCTTAGTGTATTTCTGCCCACAATTTAGAGCTCAAAAGGCTTCAATTTAAAAGCAAATCCACTTGTTTCTGGAAATCTAGTGAATGATTGCCAACAATTAACTTGGCAATTAAACATGCATGTATGCATTAGCTTTGCATGCAATTGCTTATACACAGTTTTGAGAAGAACTGAAATGCTGCTCAATAGTTAATAATTACATCATCACATTTCTTTATATCTAGATGACTTTTGCAGAATGTTATACCCCAAAACGATTTCACTACAAATTTGTAGGTTAAGGTAAACTTAGGTGGAAGCCATGCACCTTTCATTATTTATGTATACATGACATATAAAAATATTGGCAATTGATTTTCCATTCTTTTTTCTGTCAGATTTTATTCCCACCATTTCTAGAGCTGCAGCGAATGACTGAATATCACCCCGTGCATAGCCAGAGGGCAAAGAACTACCTGGTGGTAAAAAAATACCTATCAATTAGACCGGACGTTCTGGGCAGTAGCAGGATTCACCTTTGTCTATAGTGCAATATTGATTAGACCTGGTGTAGTGTCAAGTCAGAGTGAGGGAGCCAGGTGATTTAAAGGCTTTCACTGGAGACGACCTGCTTTCTTGTCAGGTTCCTGAAAATGCTGATGAGTTCTGTTTCTTCAGGACAGCAAGAGGAAACAAAAGTATATTTCACAGGAAAGACTCTGGATGAGAAAGTCCAGCGGACACACTGTCAAAACTGTGATAGCAGAGAATTGACAAGTGCATGTAACACTTTTTTTTTTAATCCTATGTAGCAGTACTACAGGGAAACAACCCACACCACTTTCTACATTTTTTTAATTTTTTTTTTTTCCCCCAACTCTAGAAGGATGGAAATTGGTGAGGTTTTGCTGCAGGCATGATTCCTAAAAAATTGACAGGGAAAAGAAGATTCACTCATGCCAGTCATGTCCAGATATGCTAACTCTCATATAATAATTGGAATTAAACATCTATAGCTGGATTCTGTAAGCATGCCATCATTCACTGATATATGATTTTCCATATCAGCTAAATGATCCAAAGTGAAAATTTGTTTCGGAACAGATTTTTTTAAACTCTTTATAAAGTGACTGATTTGCTACATTTCATATTAACCCATATAAGCATAACAATTCTGGAATGTGATTTATTTCTTGAAAGAAGATATGAATATTCTAACTGCTGATCTCTTTTGTCAACACTATTAATTAAAGCTAAATGACTGTCATTATTAATGGCTGGCATGGCAACTGCGTTTGGAAACATGACACAATCATTTTGCTGACAGGTGGCAATAGCTTTGCGTTTTGGCATACTTGAATATTATTGAGTATTATACTGGGAAACAGCCACACTAAAGAAAAAAAATGGGGGTCGGGGGGCAGTAACAACACCATCTCATACCTTTTCTCCTCTACACAATCAGCCATTCCTGACCAGGGAAAAATGGCTTCCCTTCAACTATGCTTTATAGCTCAGAACAAAGCCGCTGTGAAGAACAGAAGCCCCCTGTAGTTTTCTCTTCTCCTTTGGTTAAACTGTCTGTTAGAATTCCTTTTAGACAGTCACTTCTGACAGACTCTCAGTACCTCACATTTCTTATTCAATGTTATGGGTAAGAATGTAGCGGTCCACAGGAACAGAGTTTGGAAATGTAATTCAGTTTATTTTTGCTGTGTGCAGCATTGCCTGCAGAGTTTGTTTGTGAATGTAAAAACATTTCTCCAGACTGCAGTACATGCCTAGTGTTCTTGCGTATGCTTATAATTCATTCTATTATTCCGTTTAATTATTTCATATCGTTCTAGTATAATATGCTAAGTATAATACAGATATTATATTTCACCACAAGGACCACATGAACATTCTCAAGTGATCTACTGAGCAAACACTGTATTGTGTGTGGTAAAGAAGAAAGCTACACTATTCTCTGCATGGCAAAAATAAATAAATAAATAAATAATGAAAATAAAAGGGGGGTAGTGTGAAATGACTAAGAAAAGAATGATCAAAGTCTTCAGCCCATGTTGCTGAAATATCATTACACATAAACTTGACCCCGTTGCCTGATTCTCTGTCCCTGTAGACTAGTCTTAAGTTGTCTTCCGCAGGCAAACCTTGCACTCTCAAACCCTCAAATCAATCTCTCACAGGAGTGAAGCTGAACAGTGTGCTTGACTGATTTCATGAAAACCTAATCAGGTATTCATCATGAAGATCAAACACACAATGTGTAATTATGAGAGAAAGCAATCTGATAATCCTTGAAGGGGCAGCAGTCCAGATATAATCACTTCGAGATTAGAAAAATGCCTTTTCTCTTACTTTGTAAAGTTCGCGTAAGGAATAAGAATTTTAATTTGTAATTGCATGGAATGCCTTTGGCAAGCTGTGATCTACTCCTTGTGCACTTTCAAAACAAATCAGTATCGACAACTGTTACTCAAAAGAACAAATCCAACCTTGTCAGATTTAATTTCTACTATTCGGTGATATCAAAAAGAGTATAATTTCAAAATGATCTTGTTCTGTGGTACCCTTTGGTCTTTATTACAACTGCAGCAGAATAACCTGGAGATTTCAGAAATGATATCACAATAACTACAAAGAAACACAAAAATACAAAGCTTTACAATTTACTTTCTTGAGTTTCATTTGCTATTATTAATTAATGATAGCAATATGGCAGTATAAGGATATTGCATATTATCTTTTGATAGTAGCCATAATAAAATAATAATAATAAAAACGGAACTGCAATAATCCTTATGAAATGCTGGAGCGTTTCCTTGAAGAGAAGAACAGGATTTCTATAGCATTCAAAACTATTTTAACCTTTCTGTATTTAAACCGTATCTTACTACAAAGTTGAATTCTCACAGACTTAGAGGCCCTTCTAACATGCACACATGCAGAAAGGGTATACAGTACTCATGCCCACTTGGGTTTCAGTTAAGAGAAAAGAAAAAAAAAAACGTTCACTGAAATGTGGAAAAGAATCTGATGATTAATTAATATCATTAGAAAATGGAAACATAAATGAATTACATGCAACATGCCAAATGTCAGTTAGGCGAATAAATTGGAAACAAATTGCGGACATGTATTGTTTTGGTCTCTATGGAACATCAGGAAAGTGCCGTGCAGCATTCCACAATTGAATTAGGTGTCCCTGAAATCTGTAATTAAGTGCTTGCAGTTACTGAAAATATGTTGGTATATTATGATATGAAAATACATAGTATACTAACATATAATTCTAATTCCTAGTAAAAAAAATAAAAAAAGCCATCCACCCATCAGGAAGTTTCTCTTCAGCAAAAGTGACATTAAGATGTACTGTGTGGCGATGTCCTGTCTTTTGGGACCCAGTTAACATGATAGGAAACATGAAACTTGTATGTTTGTCCAGATACAGATACAGTCCATGCGTATTAAGTGCCAAACTTCCCTCAAGGGGAATAAAGTAATTGGTGGGAATGCACCGGGGGAAGAGGGGAAGTGGGGAAGGGGGGGGGGGTGTCAGGGGGGTGACTTACCATAATTAATACATTGAGTGGAAGACCATCCAAGATGTTGTCTGTATATCTGTATTTGTGTTTAGTGCCGTGTTGCGTGTCTTGATTCATGGTGTTAAATAACCAGCTGAATTCCTCTGCTACCCCATCCTTAAAAATAAAAAAGGCTGGTGTGAGTTTGGGAGGTAGCATGAATGCAAAAGTTCTTACTAAGTTGTGAACAACGATTAGCCATAACATTAATACCGCCTGCATGGTGATGTGCAGGTCCTCCCTGTGCTGGAAAAACAGCTGTGACCCATCGAGGCGTAGACTTCACAAGACCTCTGAAGGTGTCCTGTGGTGCGTGGCACCAAGTCATTAGCAACAGATCATTTAAGTCTTTTGAGTTGCGAGGTGGGACCTCTATGGATTGGACTTGTTTGTCCAACACATCCCACAGGTGCTTGTTTGGATTGAGATCTGGGCAATTTGGAGGCTAAGTCAACACCATGAACACTATTTCATGTTCCTCAAACCAATCCCGAAGAATTTTTCTAGTGTTACGGGGCATATTATCCTGCTGAACGAGGTCACTGCCATTGAGAAATACCCTTGCCATGAAGGGGTGTACTTGGTCTGCAACAATGTGTTGGTAGGTGATACGTGTCAAAGTAACACCAATATACACTCACCTAAAGGATTATTAGGAACACCACACTAATACGGTGTTTGACCCCCTTTCGCCTTCAGAACTGCCATTGATTGAACAAGATGCTGAAAGCATTCTTTAGAAATGTTGGCCCATATTGATAGGATAGCATCTTGCAGTTGATGGAGATCTGTGGGATG
>JABFEA020000038.1:24132233-24143011 GCA_019775915.2 Cyphomyrus plagiostoma
AGGCTAAACAGATTCAGCTCAGCTAACCTCTCCTCATAAGACATTCCTCTAAGACCAGGAATCATTCTCATAGCCCTACGCTGCAGCCTTTCCAAGGCAGCAATGTGCTTTTTAAGGTACTGTATGGAGACCAAACCTGCACACAGTATTCTATTTGGGGTCTTACCAAGGAATTTTATAATCATAGCATCACCTCCCTTGATTTAAACTCCACACACCAAGAGATGTATCCTAACATCTTATTGGCCTTTTTAATTGCTTTCCCACACGGTGGGGCATAGAAGCATCAACATACACTGCAAGGTCTTTCTTGTAATCAGCTACCTTTATTTCAGTGGAGCCCATAAAATATCTGTACTTTATTTTTCTGCTTTCTGCATGGATTACCTTACATTTATCTGCATTAAATTTTATCTGCCAGGTATCAGCCCAGTAGCTAATTAAATCCTGTTGTAGCCTCTGTGCTGCTAATTTCGCACTGCTACACCACCCACCTTGGTGTTGTCTGCAAATTTAACCAGTTTACTGTATGTATTGGTGTCCATATCATTAATGTAAATTAGGAACCATAATGGTCATAAAATTGAACCCTGCTGTACCCCACTATGAACGCAGGCCCACTGTGACATTGTGCCTCTAATAACTACTCGCTGCTTCCTGTCTGTTAATCAGTTTTCGATCCAAGCTACCACAGTTCCTAAAATCCCTGCAGCTTTGAGCTTAAACAAGAGCTGTTTATGGGGGAAAACATCAAAGGCCTTCTGGAAATCTAAGTAGATCGTGTCGTAGGCCTTTTTTGAACAGTTTCTCCTCTGGCTTCCTCAAAGAACTCAAGTAGATTCGTTAAACAGGATCTACCTCTCTTAAATCCATGTTGGCTATCCCTCAGAATGTTGTTTGAATCCATGCAGGTAATCTACCATTTGCCCTTGGTTTATAGTTTCCATTACTCTTCCAGTAATGCTAGCTAAACTGATTGGCCTATAGTTTGATGGATTACTTCTATCCCCAATTTTTGAATATGGGTGTTATATTAACATGCTTCCAATCAGAAGGTACCGTCATCTCTTTTAAAACTATAGGCAAGATGCCATCAGGGCCCTGCGATTGATTTATTTTGAGTTTAGCTAGGCTTAGTACCACATTTATACACATATTGGTCACAGACGACGCTGTATTTTCACTAAATGGTGGCAAGTCACTTGTGTCCTCTACTGTGAACACCCGTGTAAAAAAATCTTTAAACTCTTTTACTATATCAAAATGCATTATAAATACAGTCACAATATGGTACAAAGCATCCTTAATGCTTATACTGACCATTATAATGCATTATAAAAGTACAGTATTACAATTTTTTCTTTATGTGTTGTACCCATAGCAAATAAAAAATTTAAAGTATGCATCATTTTATAGTTAAAAATTATAAAATATTTTTGGAACCTCAGCTTGCTTTCTTATTTATTTGTTTGTCTTTATACTTGTTTTTAGAAATATACATATTTCTTTGGGACAAATTAAATATCTTAAAAAATATATAAAATTAATGGAATAAAGAAGGACCTGACGAGACTTTGATGTAATACAATGGATTGCCATTTAAGGGGTCTTGTGATGTTCCTAATGCTGAAATCAATATGTGCCTCATGCTAGACCATAAATCCATTCATCCCCTTAATGTTCATTTTTTTATGATGCAAATATATTTTGGTTTGGAAATCAGTGCTATTTACATTTTGTAGAGCCTTGTATTAAATTTCCCACTTCAAGAAACACGTGTTCTTAACACTCAGGATGATGAGAAGAGCATTCTGTAGTCTCAGTGTAGATTGGACTGAACACAGAGGGCAAAGGTCTATAAGTCTATAACAAAACAGAGGTAAACATTTGTGGTACCAGGGCTTGGTTTTCTTCTTTCCTGAAGCCCCACTCAGAAAGTCAGATGTTTCAAAAACCAAATAAATAGCTAGTGAATAGAGTCAGAAGATCATTGCTAGATAAATGGTTAGCAGAATGTACTGCTTGAACATCTCCTAAATAAGGAATGTGTTTATTCAATATTTAGTCCACTGACTGTTTGTGCCCAACAGGGGGCCCCATACAATGTGCAGTTTGAATGGTAGAAAACATCACTGCTGTATTCTGGAAAAGCTCATGATTATGTATGGTGGAACTGTGAATATATGAAAATGTAGTAAAGTTTTGCTACCGCAAGCAAACAACAAAATTTAAATTATGATTGTAAATTAATTTTCCTTTTTTACATTTGCATTTATTTAGGAGATGCTTTTATAGGAAGCAATCTAAGTAAGGCAAGTAACACATTACAGACATAGACGCTGTTAAGGACTCGAGCAGGCATAAGTGCATAAAGGCTGAGCTTCCTGTGAATGCTGGGGTACAAGACTATACAGCATTAGAGCAGGAGCTACACAACATCTGCCAAAGAAAGCAGGAACCTTATAAGGTTACGATTCAATCAGCACGAAGTGCAACATTAACATTCAGAGTAACGGCGTGATATCAAGCCAGCAGAGGAATTTCTGGAACAGAACGGTCTTGAGGGAGGTGGAGAGGGAATCTTATGACCGGATGTGGTGGAGGGGAATCACACATAGGAACCATCTGGAGTGAAACTGGAGGGATCTCCAACTGGTACTGGTTTCCCGATGGAAGGTGGTGAGGCTGGACATAGGTCTCGAGTAGCCTTTTGATGGAGATCGTAGTCTGACAGCCAGGAGCAAGGATTGATAGGGAGCCAATGAAGTGCGACAAGGAGGCTATCTGATCGGCATGGAATCAATGTGCATATACATTGTGAGAGAAACCACATCTTAAACCAGCGATAATTCTTAAAATAAATGGATACCATGGATGAGAAGGAGGACAGTGTATAACTTCACAAATTTAAATTGGGCTGGAGAAAAGCCGCAGAGTACCTAGCATGGTCACATTACATGCCCATGGATAGGAGATCGGTTCTCTGATACAGTCCAAAAGGAGGCTTTTGGGGCTCCTCTGCAACCCTTACGAGGATAATTGGTTAGAAGATGGATGGATAGGAAATACTGGCTGAATATTTCAACTAATCTGATCTGATTTTGAAAATCCCACCATTAGTGCACAGCATGATTTCAATATATTTTGTAACAGATTATATTTATTATTGGACCATAAATAACAGATAGCAAACATAAGACTGACAGTAAATCCTATTTCAGGAATTGTAATAAAAATGGCTTATTTCAATTTACTTAATTTGAAAACAACTTCATAATACTCGACGCACAACCCGCAAGCACAGCAAATTTCTGTTGACAGCTATGAATTGCCAGATGGGGTTAGCTGGGAAAAAAGTCAGTGACCTCTATGAAATGAGAGTGTGCCGGGCCTGTGCACGTTGTAGGACATGCACAATGGAATCAACAGATGGCAGCCTCATGCTGTTCACCAAGTCCTTCTGCAGGAAGGATTTACTGAAGCTCAGCACGAAAGACGACCATTAAATACAACTCCAAGATAAAACTACTGCACAGTCTATAAAATCAATAATTAGTAATGTTTATATTATAATCTATTCATATGCCATGAGGTTATGAAGCCACTTTTTACATATTTTTTCCCAGACTATTATGAATATGTAACTATTGGTGTGAAATTCCATTCTAAGGTATATGTGTAAATTACTTGGAAGAGATGTTGGATTGGTATTGTAAAAAAATTATATAAAAAAAGGTTTTTTGAAGGAGAGAAGAAAAAAATCCCTAATGTCCGTTAGTTTCACACATGCACAAGGTAGAAAGGTTTACAAAAATAGACACATTAAAAAAATCTATATACTGTATACATGCTACAAAACACATATTTAAGGGACAGGACATTCCTGACAGAAAATATTTTCTGTACTACTGTATAAACTGAAAAGATGCCTGGCAAAGAGGGTGTAACAATGAATGTTTTTACTAAGGTTTATTATTTTTTTTCTAAAAAATGCCCAAATGTCCTTGAGAGCCTTAAAATTGTCCATTCACACAAACTCACTTCCTCCTTTAAACACTGAGTTAAAATCACATATTCCAGTGCATGCTCTTATTCTGTAATTATATATAGATGCACGCGCGCGCACACACACACACACGCACACACAGACACACACACACAGGAACCTTGGCACTCAAAGCCTCTAAACTCAACCAAGTCGGACCTTGAAGGTGTGTGTTGGGATTTTTCGACTTGTACCTCAATCGTTCCTGCTGAAACTTGTTTGGGTCGAGACCCATTTAACTCTACCAATATGGACAATATGGTCAAGAAAAACCTAGCTGCACCTCGATCGAAAACCCGGAACACAACAAAACAAAACGGACCTGCTAAGACTTGTAGAGATCGAGACATGTCTCTGATGGGCTGAAACAGAGGCACACAGACCTACTGGGATGCTGATGCCTATGAATGGCTGTCAGTCGTGGTACCTCTCCACCGAGTTCGACACGGGAAAGCTGTGTTCCTGTGTTCTATGTGATTTCTTTGCGCTTTATCTGTAGCTCGTTTAGTAATCAATTCCGTAAGATAGTTTGCAATCATAGCAGCAAACCAAAGAGGAAAGTAACTGTAGAACTTAAAAAGGAAATTAAAGAGACTTGAAGTTGATGCACGTGTGTCTGCTCTCACTTTGGAGTACAGGAGTGTCATTTATTTGATGCTCATTGCCTTTATATGTGTGATTTTTTTCATGTTTGTGTTAGTTTTATATTGATTGTCAATGCTTTTATCATTAGTTAGGTAGATTTGTTTAAATAGGCGATAATTTCAGGGTCTGGAACAGATTAAATCCATTGACTTTATTTCTTATGGGAAATTGGACTGGCAAACTCGACTGGCCTTCTGGAATGAATTAAGTTTGTGTTCCAAGGAAACAGAAAGTGTTAGCATAATTGATTGTGGTAGTACCCTGTGGTATGATTATGTGATTAATAGAATACACAAACCATTCAAACCATATACAGTGTATTCAACAAAATGCTTGATTGTTTGATGTGTATAACCAAAAAAAACAATTCGAATCCAGTGCTACACTCCTTGGACACATAATGAACTCATGACGCATACTGATATGTTCAAAAATTTAATCCTATTACTTAATTATTTTAAAAGGATTGTCAAGGACACACATAAACAAACCATTTAAATAATTGATAGTTATTAATCTTTTATTTATGTACTCATTTTTCCCATTGATTCAAAATATCAAATAGTAAGTGCATACATTACAGAGTAGCATACACTATTGATACATATCGTATGTAATGCATAGCAGGGGATATGTGAACTGAGATATGTGGAAATCCAATTAATCTCTCTTTCATAGTCAGCAGAATATGTCCCATAAAATTAATGAGGAATCTTTTGCTAGTCCATGGTAGAGATAAAATCACTCAAGCCTTTGCTATTAGTAACACAATGATCCACCAACATTAAACGCTACTATTGCTGTTACTACAACTACTACTGCAGTTTATTTAGACTCTTTTCTTTTGCTTTATTCAGTGATTATTTCTAAAAGTCAGTAAAAAAAACCAATATATTAGAATAAACAGTATTTTACATATGCTTTATTAAACACACTTCTACATGTAAAATGCAATTTCAGTGTTTCGTTTCACAAATTATACTAGTTCACTATCAAACACAAAAGCGCACATTCACCGTGAGCATTCAACAACAACAGCAACAACAATAATAATAATAATAATAATAATAATAATAATAAAACAGCCAAAATGGCACAGGTAACACTGTGACCTCACACCTCCAAAGCCAGGATGCAAACTCACCCCAGAGGGATGTATGTCTTGTTTTTGTCAGTTAAGTCTATATAAAATACTGATCCTAATGTGCTTGTGTGTCGCACTGTGTGAGTGTCTTATGATGAACAGAAAGCACTATGATCCTTGATTAGTGTCCTGTGCTTCCTGGAATAGTCTGTTACCTGGGTGCAACTCTGCATTGAATAACATTGATGGATGGATGGATGAATGGATGGATATTAAAAACAACTCCAAAGACAAAAGGGGACTCAGCTTTCAGCTATTTAGAAGAAATAAAGAGAGGATTAGAATTGTTTTCTGCATATTACGAATTTGATATCCAAGGAGGCTGAAGGGCATAATGTTGTATCAGACAACAAATTATTAATTACAGCCTGAAGCCAGTGAGGTACTAATCCAATTAGTGAATCCTTTCCTTCAAGGAGACTTTTTCCTGCTAATGTGTCACTGCACAAAGGACGCTAGCATGGTAATTGTGGTATATCCATTTCCATTAGTGACAAATAATTATTTGACTGTATGTTCATTCAAGCAGATTGAGGTATGTTCTAGATCGGTACTTAATATAGCAAGAAATCCCATTTCAAAAGAGATACTTCAGCAATTTAATAAAAAATTAAATACCTCGAGATTTCTTTTAATTCCTCATAAATTAGATTACCTGCTGCAGCTAATAAATAAAGCTAATAAGGAACATAATATTACAGATGTTAGGGAATATGTCTGCTAAGTTATAGACTAGAATTAGAGTAGAAATCCCACTGCTTCATTGCTGATATTCTGCGGAGGCATTCCATGCTGGTAAAACAGCTGAAGGAAACATGGGAAGAGAAATGATTCTGACAGAATTAGAAGCATTTGGAGAAAATCCAAAGAGACATTTGGAATGTGTTTAGGGCAGGATTTGTGTAAGCATCTCCTCAAGTGTTGTTAAATGGGTCTTCGCACAGATTTAACTCCATAATAATATTCAACTGAAAACAATAAATCAGAATGTATCCCCAAGCTTCAAGAGCTAAAATAAAACCAGACAGCTACCTTGACATATATTGCAAGTTGTGTTGTGCATGAAGATCATATACTGGCTCACTGGGTAGCATTGCCCTTCCAGTAGGACTCAGGCTCCAGGTCCTCTGGTATCCCTCTACATACATAAATGAAGTGGCAACCTTAAAATACCATAGTCTGTGTGCCTTGTAATAGCTTGGCATCACGCATGTGAAGAAATGCCTTTAGGTGAATGCTTTTAAACGTGATTCTCATGGACCCCGAGATAGTCCAGGTTTTTGCTCAAACAGTCCACATTTTTGCTGCAGCTGGAAGGGAGTAAAAATGTGGACTGTCTGGAGGTTTCTGTGGACCAGGTTGAGAATCACTGCTTTCAGTAATGGAGACAGTAAAAAATGCTTATATATATATCCAATAATTCTATGTCTAATCTCATCCTGTGTCATTGTATAGTGGAGATAACATACTTGTCCCTGTTTTAATTAATTTGTATCGGCAATTTTTTTCTTACTGCAATATTTTGAAATTACATGTAAATCATTATATGATATTGTTACGTCAGTAAAAGAAGTTATGGAAATCCAGCCTTGTTAGAAAGCTCAGACCCTTTGGTGAGTACAGAGAATTTACAATTCCTCATTAACATCCCAGATTGACTGCTGGTTGTAATCTGGCTGTCCAATAACCTTACAGAATCATTTCAAGGAGATAATGATCAAAACTCTGCAAAATACAGAAGCATATTACTGCCACGACATAATAAAAAAAAATATAATGTGTTGTTTTAACGTGATACGATTTCTTGTTTTAACATGATATTTTCATGTTATAATGTAAAATTTTCATGATATAACGCGTTACTCAGAATATTTTTTTATTATGTCATGGCAGTCATACGGTTAAAACGTGATACAATTTCTCATTTTAATGTAATGTTTTCACGTCATAGTGTAATATTTTCATGTTATGATGTGATAGTGAGAATATTTTTATTATTATGTCGTGGCAGTTATAGGCTTCCGTAGCAAAACAAACAGTCAAACAAACAAAAACTATCTATAGAATCTGGCAGGAAAATCTGTTCTCAGCTGTGGACTGTGGTACTTTGACTGTGTATTGTATGGGATATTTCCAGGCCAGCATTAAGTACACAGGGGTAGAGTGTATCCAACGACTCTATCTTTATGACTTATAGCTCGGGGCAGATAAACTGGAGGTCTAAGTGGCTACCTTATATTCTACAGTGACTAACTTCCATGTAGCTTCTGAGTCGAGTCAGTCTGGAAAAATATGGCCCCTGATCTACAGTGATCACAGAAGCCCAGCCACTGGGCTTACTCGCCAATCCATAAACAAACTGAGCCTCTGAGGTGAATCACTCAGTTAAATTGGGTCACTGAGCTGAACTGAAGAACTGTGTTGGCACCCTGCTGTCCCTTAACTCAGACTAAACTGGTTGCATGTTGAGTCCGTTGATATCGATTTATTGGCCAGAAGAGAATACTCTGTAACATCACAATATAGAATGAATGAGTTTAGCTAAAAGTGTGAAAAAACCTATTAGTAATAAGAACATCCAAAATTATCTACCTAAAAGCTAAAAGATTCTAAAAAATTTGGTAAATTATATAAATTGGAGTTGATTTCAAATTATTACTGGTCTAAAAGGATTACCTTTTGAGAAGTGCTCAGAAGGATTTACACACACTCAGAGCTGCCCTGTTGGATTGGTAGAGTTGAATGGGTCTTGGATTGGCTGGCGCCATACGCAATCAGTTATTATTGTTATTATTTCATCAGTCTGAACATGTATAGAAAAAAATAAATATATAATAGTTTAAATCAATGTGCTTTAACACTATGAAATTTGACACTTTTTTCATTAGTGAGCAATATTCATTTATTAAACCAACCTTTACTAAGGTCCTAAGCTGGAATTAGCATTGGAGGTAATACATTAAAATTAAGTGATTCTGTTTGATGAATAAAGCTTTTAGCCTATATAGTTATTTTTAAAGACATGACAAAGGGTAAAGGGGACCTATATATTCCTTTAGTGTGTTATATAGCTTTATGTGCATGTTAACGGTCTGCAAAATTGTAAGATCCAAAGTACATGCCACTCTCAGCATAGAAACCACTCTTCTTTCATCTGCCTGAAATGTGTTGTTGGATTTCTTACTTCTGTGACAAGATGAGGTCACCTCAAAATACAATCCTTATTGGCTGCCTATATACAATGATCTGTCTGTATACTGTAAGACGGGCAGAATGATCAGGGAAAGCTGGCCAATCAGAGCACACTAGGCTCTAACACAATGTTACAGACAGAGTGAATAGAGATGTACATCCATTTATCACAAGGGGTCCCGAGCCCATCCCAGAAGCAATGGGCACAAGGCAGGGAACAACCCTGGACAGGGGGCCAGCCCATCACAGAGCACACTCACACACCATCCACTCACACATGCACACCTATAGGCAATTTAGTAACTCCGAATAGCCTCAGCATGTCTTTAGACCATGGGGGGAAACCAGAGTGCCCGGAGGAAACCCCACAGCAACACGGGGAGAACATGCCAACTCCACACACGTGTAACCCAGGCAGGGGCTTGAACCCAAGTCTCAGAGGTATGAAGCAACAGTGCTAACCACTGCACCACCATGTCACCCCAAGGGATGTACACTATAAGAAAAATGATGTGTTTTTGGAACACTGACCCATGTAAATACATTATAGTAGTAGACCCCAAAAATAAAATTATGAACGATGAAAATGAGCATGATCGGGCCCCTTTAACACTGATACCATTGCATCAGTTTCACTGAGACCATTCAAATGAGAACAAACATGAATATGTATATCTGTTTCATTAATGTTAGACAGTGTATCTCATGTTTGTGTATTCTGTGTAAACATTCTGTAACTCGAGACGGGGTCGGGGGGAGCTGGGGAGCAGGATGGATATATGATGAGATAGATTGGGCCACAGACCAGCTCTCTCAGACTATCTGTCTGTCTGTCTATCTATCTATCTATCTATCTATCTATCTAAGGAAAGAATCACTGACATATCTGTATTTTTAATAATCTTGGTGAATGTTCGATGGTCTGTCAGGCTGGATTTTTCTTTTTCCAGTCATAGAATGCTCACCTAGCATTGCCAGCCTTGTGTCCTGTGTCCCTGGCATATATTCCAGAGTCACACCGATCCTAAATGTATAAACAGTTGCGGGGTAATGGATGAATTCTGTGGCGATTGTCATCTAACTGATGTATCTGTGGTTAGTTTGTAGAAAGGCTGAATTTTGTGATTCGGGTGCATATTATCCTGACAGTTTTACATGTACAGTCCATTAGAATGTAGAGAAGTACCTAATGAGTCACAGCCTTTCTATCTTGTTCTACTTTTCTTCAAAAATCTTCTAACCAAATTTAATAACAAAAATTCCAACGGCATAGGGATTTGTCTTGCTGTAGTACGAAAGTAGTCCCAGATTAAGGTGAATTCTGCAGTTGATCTTTTGGAGCCATAAAATAGTGCTGAATTCATTATGGACTGCAGCTTTGCAGTGAGGCACAGCCTATATAAGAGTAGTCAGTCCTAAAAGCAAGCTGGGCAATGAGATAAGAACATAAGGAATTTACAAACGAGAGGAGGCCATTCGGCCCATCAAGCTCATCTGGGAAGAAATTCACTAATAGCTCTGATTTAAAGGAACCCAAGGTTTTAGCTTGCGCTACACTAACAGGTAGGCTATTCCATACTCTACACGCCGTGTAAAGAAGTGCTTTCTCATATTCATTTTAAAATGTTCTCACACTAATTTTCACCTATAACCATAATATTGCATTCATAACCATTATAAACATGGCTATAAATATTTATCAAAAGGCACAGGACATTATAGCCATGTGTATTATGTATTATGACTGCGTTA
>JABFEA020000038.1:24161956-24182552 GCA_019775915.2 Cyphomyrus plagiostoma
CGTTTCATTGTGGGGTTTCATCCAGGTTCTCCAGTTCCCCCCCCCCCCCCACAGTCCAAAAACATGCTGAGGCTAAATGGAGTTGCTAAATTGTTCATGTTATTAGTGTGTAAGTGTGCCCTGTGATGGGTTGGCCCCCCATCCTGGGTTGTTCCCTGCCTTGTGCCAATAGACCCCAGACCCTGGATAGGATAGGTAGTTTCAGGAAAATGGGTGGATGGATGGATTTAGTTGTCATTGTTTGTCTTTACATTCTCAAATATGGAGTGTTCAGGGAGATCCTCTACTGCAGCAAAGCATTTAATGATAGTAGCAAATTTTCCAAGTAAGCCTCATCTGCCCATATAAATGCATGGGTCTGCCGTAATTTATCATAATCAGTTTAATAGTGTCTCCTGTTGACCTGCTCATCTGGTGTACCTGCTGCAGCCCTTCTGCATGTTGCAGTCCATTAATTTAACAAATTTTGATTGTGTGTGTTTTTGGCAGTTCTAATTTTCTTGATATTAAAGTATTATTTTATCAGGAATTGACTTTGAACTAAGGCCCTTACGTGTGATAAAGACTGGATAAACAAAAGACTGGTGCCAAATATCTTCTATTAAGTGTAAATGTATCACATTGCCTTTCAGGAAAACTGCAAAGACCCAGCATTGGCATAAAATGTAAATAACATTAAAAGAAAACTGACATAATTATGCTGGGGAAATGTACATTTCAAGCAAAAACACTGAGATTAAAAAGGGTTTGAATTGTTACATGATTAATCGATTTTTTGAGAGGAGTGCTGTGTGGCCACCACATGTATATTAAGTGTATATTAATTTTAACGGAATGGATGGTTCTGTTCTGGATACTGCATGCTATAAGTTCTAATTTAAAGTAATATTTGTTATATCCTTGCCTGATTACAGTTACGTATGACCTGTCACTGGGAAAACTAAACTAAGTTTGACATTTTCAGTGCAAACTTTATAAAATTAAATATATCACACTGGTTGAAATGCTGAAATAAATGCTGAGATGTTTCTTCTTTTTTTAATTGCTAGCAGTCTTTAAGTCAGCATTATTATTGTACAATTAGCAATTTATTGCTAGTTTACTGTTCTAATAATGGATAGAGAACATATTTGAACATCAGGCAAAGATATGGCATGTTTTGTGTCATGATGGCAATGGACGAACATGCCCATGTCAACAGACTGCTTAGTTATTGGAATCCAGGTGGACCTAGTTGGCATAATTGACTTCTTAGAGCTTCAAATATGGTCAGCTACTTGTAAAATGAACAAGTGAATGAGCAAGTGAATGAATGACTGAAGAATGAAAGAAAGAAAGCGTTAGTAGTTCAAATAATTTGCAGACAGCACAAAAGGCACGGTTCACTTAATGCATACACTGCAATGTGGACAGACATTGAGTATAGTATGTATATATTTTCATTTTTTTTATTGGATAAAAAGTTTTTTGACTGCTTTTCCTGAAAAGACCATAGCCCACCTTTTCTAGCATGAACCAATTATTCCACAAATCAATGTCTTTTAATTAAAAAGCGGTGTTTTGTCCTTTCATGGCTACGTACAGATCATGTAAATATGACAATAAAGGAGGGAGGGTTATGTGTAAGAGCAGTGCAAGTCTCTTCCCGGAATGCAGAAATATTTAAATTTTCCTTCAAACTGTGTAGGAAAGCAAGTGCTTAGGGATGTCCAAGCATTTTATGTCTATTAAGAAATTTTGTGGCTTTTTTTTTTTTTACATGTTTTTCAGGTTGAAAGTACTTTGGGGAGAAAAGCTTCGCGAAGGAGAATCTAATCTCATAATAATGCATAACCTCTCCTGCATCATGCAGCAATAAAATGCCCTTTTTGGTTGCCTATGTTTCACAAACAGAAAAAATGGGATCTATAAATATATTTAAACTGGAAAAAAAATGCTCTGGCCGTTCTTTGGTTGTAGAACCAATGTGTTTTTCAGAACTAGTGTAGTAGCAGGACATGAAAAGAATGGAAAAATTAAGGTTCATGCAAAATCTTATCCATCTTTATCCATTACCAGACTGAATAATTCATGTACATTTACAAAGATTATTCCTGGAAATACCATCAATGTCTAGCATCCTGCGTTATATTTGCTCAAGGGGAGAAAATACACAGCAGCAAATTTACGTATTTTCAAAATGTAGATGTATTCATATTGCATTCGTTTAGTGGAATACAGGAGAACTGGTTAGAAAATATTGTCTTTCATGTTTGTGTGCTGTCCTCTGTATATGTAATGCTACACTGGTGACACATGATGAATCCAGTTCTAAGCTGTACAAGCTACACCCTAGATACTTTCAACCTGCAAATTATTATTATTATTATTATAATATTTAAATTGTCAGAGTGATCTAAAATAGTCCTGCTACAGGATGCTTATAGTAGTAACACGATGTTATTGTCTGTCAGCTATATCACATATTACGTGCCAGATTTCATGAGATTCCAGAACGAGATGTCATGAAGAAGTACAGCCATCAGGAACCCAAAAGTAGGTCATGCTGCTGAAAGACATTGATGTGAGACAGGCGATCCTGAATCTAGCGGCAGGACTGATCCCCAGGCATAGCTTGCTGGCTAGGACACCCAACTTTAACTGAGCCTGTGCCAACGCTGGTCATCGCAGGTAAGACAGGTGTAACATGAAGGAAGGATGGCGGGGACAACGGCTTAGCAAAACAGCACAGAGAATCAGGCCATGTTTCAAAATTCAGCCGCAACCCATTAGCTTCTTTTTCTGCTGACATTTTCAATCTGTCTGAGAAATTCAGTGCTCCCTAACTGCTCCAAAAACAACAGCATGATCCCCTTCTCCAAGTGAACACCCTTAATGACCGCTGCCCAGTGGCACTCTCTCCTACTGCAACGATGTGCTATAACACAGTGGTGCTGAAAGACATTAAGTGCATCATCCCAGGCAGTCTGTAACACCCCTCCCCCCACTGCTTCAACAGGTTCATTGGAGATGCCACTTTTCCTAGTTTAACGGTGGAAAAATAGCTGACACGCCAGCGCATGATCGAAAAGGATAGTATGTAGTGTTATAATTAGTCATGGGTTTGCAGCGTTACATGCTATAAGCCAATCAGAGTGCCATCTCCCATTCCTTTAGGAGCCAGGTATGCCTGCACCTTGTCAGATTACACTATAATGCCAGATTTGGTATTATATTCAGGTATTAGCAAAGAAAGCTTCCCTGCTTAAGAAACAGATCTGCTCATGTGCAAAGTGAAAGTGCTTGAGGATGTAAGAGCCAGCACAAAAATCTTTAACACCCGATGACTTGGCAGTTCTTGTCATTGTAAATGACCACAATGGGAAGCACTTGCCTTTTGCCCATTGTGACAAATGCAACAAAGTGCTATCATAACACTGGGTACGAGTCTGACACTTCAGGGCCGCGTAAGTTCAGGATCGAAGGGCCAAACTACACTGACATTTACTGCAAGTGCAAGCAAAGTCAAAGAGACAACTGCACGAAGAACTGAAACAACAGAAAAATATGTGTACAGTGTACACAAGAAATTTGAGTTCTAGTGAGTTTGAGAACCGAGGTACCACTGTATATGTTAATGATCTTTCACATTGTTGTCTTTTGTTATTCTTTTAAATCTTTTGCATTTTTCTATGCTACTGCATGTCACTCTGTGTAACAATTAAGCAGTGTGTGTGCACTGTGCACAGGCCTGTGTAGGCACGCGTTACTATCTTGATAATGCGTCCTTAAAATAACTGTGCAATAATGCGCCATTGACTTTTGACCAAGTTTTTCTTAGTCAGTCACACTTTCCACTGCCCCAACATAGCAATGCAGCAGCGATGCATCTGTCTCTGCCTCATTTCAAGACCGACACGTGCACAGGTGCTCAGATGCACACAAGTATGAATGCGACATGGAAAATGCTAACAAAGACACTAGCGTCGTACCCAAAAGGCTCAAAGCGCTCACAGCATGCTGTGCCTGATACCCCCCAGCTCCAGTACTTCCCTAGGCCACTGAGGAAGGCTTGAACATAACTTACAATCCTCAAAAACTTCTACACTTGTGCTGTGGAGTCTATTTTCACAGGCTGCATACCAGCCTGGTAAGACAGCTGCTCGGCACTGGGCCGCTACGCACTGCAGAGAGCAGTGAGAGTCACACAGAACGTTGTAGCCTCTACTCTCTGCAGGACCTTACATACTGCCTCCCAGAATCGCCTCTTGAAGCTCTCCAGTCATCCCGCACTGGCACTTCACTCCCTCCTACCTTCTGGCGGGCGATTTAGGACAATAGAAACACTAGTTTTCTGCATTTAGGGACAGTTTATATCCTACTATACTACTATCCTATTACATACTACTCTACAGACACTGATTTAAATTAACAGTACTCCAGTGTCACTGTCACACAATCTGATTCCTGCTACAGTCACTCACCACTTTATTCACCTGATACTGTAACTCTGCGCATATCACAGGATTGTGTTAGTGTTGGATTTTAATGTATCGTTGTTCTTATGTATTGTGATTTAGAGTAATCTCTCTCTCTCTCTCTCTCTCTCTCTCTATATATATATATATATATATATATATGTTTGAATCTATGAGTAAAAAAGGAGCTAAGAAGTAGACAGAACTAGAGACAGGAAAAAGTGCTGGCTGAGATGCATTAGCGTGCAGTTCCATCAGGAAGGCAGGGAAGCAGAAAGGCGGACAGAGAGGACAGCAGACCAGTCGAACCCAGTGTCTGAAACTCCTTAATCCTTATATTCTCCCGACAGTCGTAATTAACATACGTTCCTATTGACCAACCAAGACACCACAGACTTCTTATAGTAAGCAGCCAGACGGCTCTTCTGCCCAGATCAGCAAGTATCTTTGTCAGCTCAGCTGGATAACTGATAATCAACCAGCTGTAAGATCAGGCTTCACTTAGCACCTGAATCCTGTCTAAGCTTGTTTATTGACCCAGTGGTCAAAACAGTGTTTTTGGTTAGATGAAGTGGGTAGGGGGACACAACTCCCTGTATTAGATGATAGGTGGGTAGCGTTTCCCTTTCCCGGCAGGGCTGAGCAGCACATCTGGAGAGTGGGCTAGCAAAAATCCACCCCACCCCCAGTCCTCAGACTCCATAGGCATGAATACAAGGGTGATTTTTAATTCCAGTCCAGGTCTGCTTACTGGACAATGGATTTTCTAAACATGATCTTGGATTGTTACATAGTTTTAAAAATAGCCTTAAAGCTTACATCTACTGGAAACTCCTGTTTTATTTTGTGTATGTGTGTTAGGGATGTAGTGATACACTCAACTCATGATTCGATATGATTCATGATTCTGATTCTGAGTTCACAATATGATTCATGATTCACGATATGATTTTCTCATGATTTCGGCAGAATGAGCTGCAAATAAATTTATTCAAAAGTATTTCTTTATTTATCTTTCTAAACGGTGCAAAATGTGTCCTTTTCTTAACAGAGCAACTGAAATTGAATAAAATACAAATCAAAATATATTTTAAAAAAATCTTCAAATAAAAAAACTAAGGCTTACATGTGCAGCTTTTTAGCGTGATTTGACTTTGTAATAATCTTCGCTCTGGCGGTGGTAAATTGAGCTCGCTGTGGTCCCAGTGGACATGCTGAAGCATGTTCGTTGTGCTATTTGTGTATGTTATCAGTCCTTTACGACGTTTGCACGCAGTTTTTGTCTTGTCTGTGCTTTTCCCGCCGTTTTCGTTTGTGATTACCGGAAAGCTGAAATGCTGCCACACTGCCGATTTAAGATCAGGCGGTGTGTCCATCCATTCATTTTCTGAACCCACTTAATCTCAACTGGGGTCACGGGGGGACCAGAGCCTATCACAGCAACAATGGGCTCAGACGGGAACCCACCCCGGGCAATTGCCAACACACCACAGGGCGCACACACTCACAGCGCCAATTTAGACTCACCAATCATCCTACCCTCCACGCTTTTGGACTATGGGAGGAAACCAGAGCCCCCGGCAGAAACGCGGAGAGTGTGCCAACTCCACACAGAAAGGACCCAGGACCTACTTACTGTAAAGCAGTTGCACTAACCACTACGCCACCGTGCCACCCGACGACATATCCCCGATTTCAAATTCAATCGCCACCTCGCGTTCGGTCAAACCCAAAAACTGATATACGACGTCAAGGTGAATACGCAGTGACACCTCACGTCGAACTTGTGTTATCAAATGTAATATTACGGCAGTTTTTCTGTTAAAGTACTGTGAAATACTCCTAAATTAGCGTTTCCTTTTCCACATCAGCAGTTTCAATTGTCATACATTTGCATTGACTTTTAACCAATTCACGATTCATCGTTACAAGCCTAGTGTGTGTGTGTGCCCAGGTATACCTTACCTTGTGGGGACTAAATGTCTCCACAAAGTGATGATTACACATTTTTTTACCTTATGGGTGACAAAACTCATGAAAAAACTAAAAATGCAAAATCTCTTGTATTTTGTTTGGTTACTTATGGTTATGATTATAAGGTTGGGTAGGGGTTAGGTTGTCATAGTTAGCATTAGCATTTTTCCCATAGAAATGAATAATCGGTCCCCAAAAAGATATGATTACACGGCTGTGTCTGTGTATGTGTGTACAAAGACCATTTAATTTGTTTAATCCATTTATTCTTTGCAATGTTTCAGCGTTTCTGATCTCTCAGCTTGTTTTTTAATGCACTTAACCTCACTTTAACATGCAAATCACCACAAAAAACAAAACTTGCAAATGTCCATGAAGTGTCATTAATTGCTGCTATGTCATAATACAGTTCAGCAATTTATTCCAAGACTAACAACACAATTTTAAAAAGGAAGAAATACTGAAATAAAAAACCCGCTTACCTCTCATAGATCACCTCCTTAACCCAAATGTATCATTTATATGTCATTTCACCGTCTCTCACGGAAGCAGAGAAGCATTTTGTTGACAGTATGTCATATTTTTACTTATGCACACTGATTGAAAACAGATGCATGTGATTGATTGCTCAAACTCAAATGATAGTTCAACTTGATAAGGTTACTGGCAAACCCATTCATTGAATTTTCTTTTTGCTACTTTTATACCTTACCTGCTGTAATATTCATTATTATTGTATTTAAGTCTTGCGGTGATGTTAATTATAACAACAGTAACTAGAAAGTAATACTCCTGTAACCGATGTTAAGATATTGTTGAGGTTAATGTCATAAACATTGCTGAACTGCTAAAATTCTCATACATTTTTTATGATTGTGTAATATACATTTTTTATGTATATTTCACTTACAGTTGTGAGGTAGAGGACTGAAAAGACAGACGTAGGCATAGTTAACAAATGTAGGTTCAGCAGATAATGGATTAAACTTTTTCCACTAAAACTCACCTTATTTAATTTCCAAATATCCAAAAGCTTCCCTTGAAAGAATGCTGATGTCTGCTTTTAGGTAAAAATGCTTCTGATGCTAGTGATGACAGTCACAAAGTGGGGTGATTGCATGGAAGATGCAAAAAAGAAACAGCTGTTTGTCAAATAAAGTGATACGCCGTGTAAAGCATTTATCTATTTATTTATATTTTATTGTACAGGTGTATTTCATTATGTAAAAAAGTAAAGAAAAATTAAATCACATACAAATATTTAAATGCTATGTTTACTAGAGTACCATGTATATAAGCTTTGTTCAGCTATTACTTATGAAGCCCCTGTTAGAAGGACTACAGTGGATTATCCTGTCTTCAGACACACCGATGAACCTTAACATCTCATCTCATATTCTCTTGATTCTATATTTGCTTGGGCAATCACTTGGCACAAATGGGCATATAAATGATATAATTGCACACCATTCAAAAAAAAGATAGTGTTTAAAATTATAAATAAAGTTATAGAGACAAAAAAAATTGGGTTTTATTTATTTGAGTATGTATATATTATTGTTTTATCTGGATAAGGGAGAATCTAATCTGTAAGCAGTCCTTACAAACAGATTGGAATTTTTTCTGTTTTTTTTTTTTTGGTGTCTGTTCCAGCAACTGCCCAAGCCCGTGCATTTTTAATTAGTCAGGTTCCATTAAATATAAAGTGACCCTTGAGTTGTTTTACGATAAAGTGGAACATCTCATTTCTGTACATTCTGTAAGGTATCATGCCGGTTTCCTAATAATGAAATATTTCAGTACTTTGCTTTCTCTTCCTTTATGTTTATTCCAGCTAACGACTGCCATTCTGTAAGATCACGCCTTCGTAATTCTAATGAATGCCAAGCAGCAATGCACATGATGTTAAAATGATCCTATTAATTAATGGTGTAATTAAGGTTCTGTCAGTGACATGCCATTTGTTGACAGCGATAGATTAGTTTCCCCAGCCTGTGCCAGGGACACATGTGGGCAAACCACAGGCATAATGAATGGCAGCAATTTAATGCGGCTGTATGAGGAGGGCAGCACCTGTCTGGCCGGGCAGGTTTGCTCTCCCGTGGGCGTGACCCAGCAAAGCAGTGGCACACTGGTGCATCACAGGCAATCACAACACTCTCATTTATAAAATATTATATTTTCTTTAATATTCATACCTCAATATGAAATAGAGTAATTATAAAATATTTTAAATGCTACCAGAACTTCGCCAACTTGGAAATGGACTCAGATGAATTTCAAAGGTCCATTATATTTGTTAGAATGTCTGTCTATCTATCTATCTATCTATCTATCTATCATTGACAAATGAAAACAATAACCTGTTTCTTATTCCATTTACGTTGATCTTGACAATTCTAATATAGCTAAAATATGAATTCTTTTATTGCAGGTTCAGTTGCTTTACCCAGATTGCTATTATGTTTCTCCTTTTGCTAAGAATACTCATGATAAAACAGTACTTCATTCAGGGACAGTTGTGTTACATAAATGCCCAGTTCTCTTTATGGTCCATTGTTGTGTTTCCCTAATGAAAGACAATATGGGGAATGTCTGTATAACTTGTCTGTTATAAAATACCCAATAAACAGAAAAGACACATTGTGCAGAATGTCCGCAGTATTTTTTGACAGTACTGGCTGTTGAGCAGGCTTAGCTCATGCAAAGCGAAAGCTAAAAAGATGTAGAATAAATCTTAATAACCACCAATTCTGAAATTGTATGTACATTTCACATATAAAAATAAAAGCAGGTTTACCCACATTTACCCAGAATAATACTGCACTGCTATTACAGTAATACTGCACTGTTATTACAGTAATACTGCACTGCTATTACAGTAATAGTGCACTGTTATTACAGTAATACTGCACTGCTATTACAGTAATAGTGCACTGCTATTACAGTAACTTTTCATCTGGCACAGAATGATGCTGAAACATTAGTCATAATACTGCATCAGAGGTGATTAGGGTCTTGCCACAGAACACTGGGCAACCTTTGCTGGGAGGACCTCCACTGTGGGGCCGGAAAGCACCCAGATGCTCTTGTGAGCGATCGCTCTGGCCACTCTTTCCAAACGCTGTGGACTTTCTCTAACGTAGGTCGAGTGGGCGCGGACAAGGTTGTTCATAACGGTAGGTATCACAAACTTATCAATGCAGCCCACGGAAGTAATTATGTTAAGACAAATACTAATACTATGAAAAAGTAACGTTAAAGTTATAGACGATTCGCCAAAAATAGTATGCAATTTCCTTCTTTTTTCCACAAAAAATATGATATACTTCACCACCTCATCTGGCTCACCAATAATTTAAAACATCTTGGTCTATGTCTCATTTTTTATTTTTGTCCCTGTATCAAACACGCTTTAATAATATCAGTGAAACGTGCCAGTGAAAAATACATGAACGTAATATTAAAGCATGAAGGTAAGAATATGTGTTAAGTAGCCTAGATAATGGATATCTTAATGGAAACAATAATATCAGTGTTTATATAGTTTTACATTGGGCTGTCTGGGTCTTGTACTCCATCCCTGACTATTTTGCTGTTTTTACTCCACTTGCTCCAAGTCAGACATATTAATTCAGCGTATCTGACAAAACAGTTAATCAGCCTCTTTGTTGAAATTTTCACAAAATTTTAATTTCAGTGGCTATGACTAAAATCCCAAAAGTTAAAATGCGGCAACCAATGAAATGCATTACAGACTGAAATTCCTTTGCCCTTGAATAAAAAAGCATTAGCATGCCCAGTACTGAAATATCTTTTTTCAAGACGTGCATTTATACCGTGTTGACGCGGTATAAAAAATGCATGTATACATGGGTTTTTTAAATGCCTAGTGTCTAGAGCAGGGGTGGGGAACCTGATCTATGGGGGGCCGGTGTGGGTGCGGGTTCTTGGGATGGCCTCTCAATCAGCCAATAATAAACCCAATAATGGTTCTCAGCCCCAGTCCTGGAGCTCCAATCTTATTAGCCATCCCAAGAACCCGCACTCACACCCGCCCTCCATGGAAGAGGTTCCCCACCTTTGGTCTAGAGGGTAAAAATACCGTGTGGGGACCTATTCTGTCTTGCGTTTTTTACCTCTGCTTGGGAACTATGCGGTCGAAACAAAAGTTTACGCTCTTGTATTCTGTGGAACTCATTTTAGCAGGGTATTGCTACATTCTGATTGGTTGCCGCCGAACTGCGTCATAGCTCATTACGATGAATTTGACCAGGCTTCAGCATCATGTTGATGCTCTCGCCACACAAATCGCGAGGCACCCCCATAGAGAATGAATGGCTTCCGGTTGCTCTGACGCTCTCACTGCCAGCGAGGGATGGATAGAAGGGATGCCTGTATGTACAGAGGTACATAGAGCTGGTTCCAGCAGAACATCAAAATCCTGACTCTCCATCAGTAATACAGAGTCCTCAAAGAAGTATGAAGTACACAATCACGTAGGAAGCAGTTGACTGTCCTTAAACATTTATAATGACCACTAAAATATCTTAAGACACAGCAGCAACTCAGAATAACACAAAAAAATTGGGTAACGTGGTTAATATATAAAGTAATTTATGTTCCGTTCTCTCTCGTGGTTTGATTTCATGCCTGGGCATTTAAATCAATATGCTTTGTGAAAAATGTAAAATGTGGGTTTCTTCAGGTGCCAAGTGTTTAATGTAAAATCATGTAATTCACTTAGATAATTAATGCAATGTGCATTCATACTCATAATCTTGTAGCATAGGTGTGGGAACCCACACAAATTCTATTTTCACATTTTGAAATGCACATTGCAGACAATTTGCATGATAATGACTGTGCTTGTTTCAGACTGCAAAATAATAATAAAAAACTTTCGTCAAACATCTTTGTTATTTTTTTCCCATAGTTTGTGCTGGGTCTCATTTATTTCATGATAATCTCTGAGCATGGAAAGGCAACATATTGAACACATTTGCTGAATGCAAAGGAAAATATTCGGATCAGCACAAACCTTCTGACATGCACACCTGCATTGATCAGTCACCCGGCAGCCACCTTTTTATCTGTCTGTGGTTTGCCATTGCTAGTTATTTTTACTTAAGTAAGGCAGATCGCTCGCTGTCGTTGCTGACACAGAAACTGTTAAGCTAAGCAAGGGCAGCGTTTTGCTTTGTAGTTATATTCTTTGATGTTTTTTTTTTTCTTATGACGATGCTCTTTTGTTTAATTCTCTGTGTTGCTATTTCTTTTTAATTCCGATACTGAGATTTTTCTTTTTCCATTTTTCATGTAAGAGTTCAATATGAAGCTCTAAATATAAAAAATCAGGTTCATGAGCTGTTGCTCTGGGACTTCACTGGCATATATGCAACTGGCTACTTTCAGCTGTCTTAATTTACATATGTTAAACGTAAATACTTTAAACTGAAAACAGCCCTTCAAAGCTACTGCCAGACATATTAATGTTACTTAATGTCGTTAGAGCTTGTACAAAATTAATGATATTCAGTAAATACTGTATATATATTTTTAAAATTGAAATTAAGCCTAAAAATGGCTAAGGTTAACAGTGCACTCTATAATTTCCAGCAGCATGTCCCTCATGTTAAAATCAAGTTTAAAATCCTTTGTAAAAGGGGGTGGAGCAAAACTGGATTTGAGTTGGAAAAGCCACCAGCATCATGGCAGCTGGAAACATCCATTAGGTGCACTTTAACCCTAAGAAGCAATTCTACACTAGCCTCCCACTGCTTGCCCCTGTTGACACTGTTTTTTTTTACTCCCAGCCTGCCTTCCCTTTGCCTCTGTGATGCCTCTCCTTCCTTCCCTGCTGCTGTATCACTGTTGATCCTGCCATTCATCACACTATAGAAAGAATTTCTTTTTATAATTTTTCATTATCAGCGGTATATATTATTCGGTTATATATTTAATATGTGGCTGTCTTTGACGATCATTTATTGCCGTGTATTCTGAGCGACTGACTCAGGGTTATTATTATTAAATGGACTGCATTTATATAGCGCTTTTCTACTCTTAGGAGTATTCAAAGTGCTCTACAATTTATGCCTTATATTCACCCATCCATCTTACTTACACTTTTATGGGGTCAGGAGGAACCAGGGCTCGAACCTGCAACCTTCTAGTTGCTGAATGATAGCGCCACCATCTCCCCTATTATTATTATTATTATTATTATGCTTAAGATGGTTTGTTAAGTATTTTCCCTTACATTTAAAGCCATTATGTCTCAGACTTTGCTGTAAAGTGCATTAGTATTGATGATATTGTACATCTGGAATGTTCTATGGGGTTGGCCGCAGACAAATTTTCTTACATTGAAATGTTGTTGAAAGAGAAACATGAGATATCATTCAGCGATTTTCATTCTCAGGTGTTTGTTGCGCTTGTTTATAAGGCAGCAGAAGAACTTAGTGGTCCAGAATTTGAGAAATGAAGTTTTACAGGGTGATTTCATGTGCAGGCCGAGACTCCACAGACACATCCACAAAGCTTGTGCTTTTATCATCAAAGTCCCACTCCTCACATTTGCATTTTTCTTGCTTTGTACTAAATTTGATAAAAAGAAAAACAGAGAAGGAAAACAAAAAAAACTATAAAAGCTTTTAAGTGAGCTCACACCTGCTGGGTAATACTTTACTTTCATTTCACGTAATGCAGTGGAGTAGGATCGCCATAAGAGTTTGACATCATGTATTACACTGGAGAAAGTCTGCATTTCCAAAAGTATATTAATTAGATACAGTCAAACATTAACATGGGATTTTGATAAAATCACTTTAATCCTGGTCACAGGTGCCCATTACAGGTAACCCCTGACTTCCTGCCAGTAACGTCCCTTGGATCTCTGCCTGGCTTTACTGTACCTTAGGTGTAACTGGAAAGTTGCTCCCAGTTGTGTAATTGGGTCAGTCTGAATTCCTGCTACTGGAGCCAGATTGTGATAATTTCCCAGTTGCTGCTGTGATTAATATTTTCCAGAAGAGTATATGATCAGCAAGTCCATGTAGCCTGAACAGAGCCTTTGAAGTCTGAATGTATGTTCTAAAGTCACAGGCAATTACAATATTCGTTGCGTTATTCATATATCACACAGAAAGTTATGGTCAGAGGGAATGTAAACTGTTATTTTAGTGATTGACTTCAAAATCATTGACAGACCACAACCATAATTTGTTGCAAACAAGAAACAGAATAGTCATAGTGTCAGATCACATCTATCATTAGCCTATTTTCATCAAATCGTTTAATCATATCAAAGAGCGCTGACAGTGTTTATTTGGCACCTGGTACTGTTGCAACCTGTAAATTTGTACTTTTTCGTGAACCACAGCTTTATAAACTTTTAAATCCAAACTTTATGTCTCTGTTATTGTATCAATAACAGAGTTCAGGCAATGGCTGGTTTAGCTGCATATCAAATCATACGGTAATTTCATGCTGTGGGTGATAAATCAGGGTGGTTTTCATTTTTTGGACATTGCACTGGGTTTTGTGTTCTTGTTTTTGCACCCAGGTGCACTTTTCATTTTTTTTTCCTGTCTTTTTTTTTTGATTTGGCAGTAGAAACATATGTCTGTTCTCTGGTTACTAAAACCTAGATTCAATTTCATCATGAAGATGCTTCTGTATTTTTCATAAGAAAAAACTCGATCACTCTCTGCCTTCTGAAACTTGTACATTTATTCACATTTAGGGCAGGAGGTAAATAACATGTAACATTTTGTCTCCTGTTATGACTTTCATGACATTTAAACAAACTAATATGTTCAGTGATGCTGCTGGTCATTCATTCGGCTTGCTGCAGCTTTCCCTTTGACTAGCACTGCTGGTCTCTTTAATGCTGACTTCATGTCCAGCGCTGCCAACTGACTGCATTAGTTAGGAGTTACACAGGCCGCTCCCTGAATGGTAGGTGCACGAACACAAACCATTTCTCCTCTTCCATTTGGCAAGTAATCTTTCACAGTCACTGGAGGGTGATTCACCATTTGCCTTATCACATTTGCATTTCAGTGACTTGCTTCACAGTACGATCAAGTCTTGACCTGTCTCTTTGTGTGTATGTAGCTGTGTAAAAAAATTCTAAATATCATTTTTCAGTAAAGTGACACCACAGAAATAGCTTTTACCCTTGTAGACATTTTTTTCTGAAATGAAAAATAAACAACAGTACTTCAGTATTCATTGAAGAAGTAATACTGTTTTAAATTCCATAATCAAAGTGATTTTGAGTCCTGTGAATACAGCTGATAGTACTTCTTGCCATTGTATTTAATTTTGACTTTTTATTTTCATCTGTGTTCTTCTTTTCCTTTTTGACTTTGTACAGAACAAATAATCTGTCATACTGTTCACCAACCATTCAGACGACTCGCAGATGGCGTGGTGCATTTTTTAGAAGCATAACAAATATGAGTAAGGAATGGAAAAGTGAACTAGAATAGGTCACCAAAATGCCATTCAACTTCTGCTGTATGGACATATGTTGGCTTCCACAGATGTGACATTGAGCAAAAAAACAAGTGATTTGTTTTTTGGCACAACATGTGGAAACACCACATACTTTTTTGACAGACTCTGTTGGTAAATAATACAATCTATTTGCCTTTATTTTGTTTAAGTCTTCAACTCGTTTTTTTTTTATTTATAAATATCACAATATCACAATTGCAAAAACAATATTTTCCGTGATCATGCAGTACCCAAGCAGGTCTCTAAAAATCCACTTTTATCAGTATAAATCCCCATAATGTTACGTCCCGCTCCGTTCGATCCTCCTGTGTGTGCCACGCCCACCTCATTACCTCCTGTGATCGCCCATTGTTCTCACCTGTGTTGCGTTGCCACACGCCTGTCTTGTGCCTGTCTAGCGTATTTAGGTCTGCGTCTGCGTCTCTTCCGGCAGACGCGGCATTAACGTTGTTTATGTGGTGTTGTGGAATAAACCCTCGTTTGCACTCACGCCTGTCTGGACCGTTGCTCCTTCGCCGCCCTGCACAACTACCCGCATACAACAGATGGTCATCTCTGGCATTAGAATGTCTATGGAAGTAAATCTGTGTCATCAGAATTTGAATTTTATATGCCACTAAAATTCTAACGTTGAATATTTATGCATTGGAAATATGCATCGGATATATGATGATCCGAATTCACATACAAAAATACGAAGTAGATACACAGCATAAATATAAATATAGATATAAAAATGCAGATTTGTTTAAAAATATAGAATGGTCTCATTTTTTTCCATGGCTGTATATCATGGCCACTTTTTACTAATTCATTCCCTTGTTTGGTCACATTTCTATTCTTTTATTAATTTGTCCTCTGTCACGATCGGTGCCTCTCTGGTCGTGTACCATGTGTCTTGTTCCCGCTTGACCAGCAGATGTTCCTTTTTCTGAGAAAGATGCAGTTGAGAAATATTTTTCTCACTTTGAGTGAGTTGCTATATATATGGGGCGCCGTTTGTAAAGTTACTAAACATTTTTGTACTAGCCACTTTTTCAGAATTTAGTGCAATTTTCTGACATTTAGCTAGAAGTCAATGGTGTTGTGGATCATCAGATTTTTTTGCTGTGCAGATTACTTGCTAAATTGTTCATCATATGTAAATATAAATGTCTATATACAGTGGTACCTCGGTTCTCAAATTTAATCCGTTCCGGACTCCGGATCGAATCCTAAAAAGTTTGAGTTCTGATTGATTTTTTCGCATAAGAAATAATGGAAAACCAATTATTTTTTACACCCAAAATTATAAGTATGCCCACCCCAACTCAGCGCCTCTCTCTGTGAGCAACTCCAGAGTGCAAGAGTTTCACAGGGTGATTTTTTTAAATGTTAAATCAGTGTTTATGAAGACTGCATGTTCAAACTGAATGCCATGGCATAATAACTGCTCCATGTTTCCCTCAGGACTCTTTAGAGTGAATGACAAAATGATAGTGTAATTTGTGTTGGTACAGCTCAAGGAAGCATGACAAGAAGAAACAGAGAATATAGCAAATGCCATTAATCAAGCTGCATCTGAAATTTCCATCTCACATTTTCATGTGTTCTAAAGTTTTTTTAAATGATTTGTCTTTTTAGGCATAGAATGGAAAATACGATTTTAAATCACAGACACCAAACATGTGCCACATGACTGATGCGACACTAACCTCTTTCAGGAATGGTGACTCCACACCCAGGTATTTTGAAACCACATACAGGCAGAAGAGGTGCCTGTCAATACCAGATCCCGTTATGGCCAATCGGTAAAGGTTCTGGTGCTTCTCTGCAGCCAGTCGGAGGAGGCGCTTACAATGATCTGCATCCTAAATGGGAAGTGGGGGTGCAGGGATGTTAATGAATGTGAATCCACAGCTAACTAAATGACATGTAGGTTAGAAAGAGCATCAGTGAGGATATGGTGGGATGCTTGTCTCACTACCTCTCCACTGTCCAGGGCTCTGACAAAGGCACAGCTCTCGCTGGTACAGGATCGAACAGTCTCTGTTCGGCCCTCTTTAAACAGGCGAGTCATGGAGGCCTCGTAAGTAAGGCAAAACATTCTCCTTTCCTGGTTGGAGGGAAGCAGAAATGTTAGCATTTCCATGTGCACATAGTGAAACACTGAACAACCAACCCCCAGCTTCAAGGACACGGTAATATATTTGAACTTTCCTTTACAATTTTCTGTATTTAGTCCATCTGCTAAGTAAAGCACTCATTTTCTGTGTTATGCATCTTTTAAACAAAGACATACCATAATATGACTAATAAAAATACAGACATAGCAAAAAGAAAGTAGGATTCAATTCGATATTGTTGATTATCCACATCAAAGTCTATAAGCAAAAAAATCTACCCAGTAAATCTTGGAAACAAACCTATCCAAATGTAGCTGCATGACTCTGGACTGCAAATGGAAATTGGAGGAACCAAAACAAACAAGCTTTAAAAAGCTTCTCGGTAGCTTGGCCCCTCAAGGCTCTGGATGTTGCACGGCTGTCCAGATTGACATGCGTCTGCAGCATCGTGTGAACATCGGGGGCAGTGCCTCTGGATTGGCAGACCAGAGTGGTTGTCCCCCTCTTCAGGAAGGATGGACTAGAGGGTGTGTTCCAACTATAGGGGGATCACACCCCTCAGCCTCAGCTGATTCTGTTCATAACTTTTATGGACAGAATTTCTAGGTGAAGTCGTTGAGGGTTTCTGATTTGGTGACCTCAGGATTAGATATCTGCTTTTTGGAGATGATGTGGTTCTGTTGGCTTCATTGGACCATGACATTTGGAAAATAGGGCCCTTTGTGTTTATAATATGTCTTTATTGATTGGCACTGAACTAGTATTGGTATTGAAGTACAACATATAATCATTTGAACTCAAATGCCTAAAATTGTATGAAATTGCACATTCTCCCTGAGTCTTAACCACCTCAGTGACTTCCACCCTCAAGTCCCCAGACTCTGCTTCCACATTAGAAGGCGTGTCGGTGGGATTGAAGAGGTCTTCAAAGTATTCTCTCCACCGACCCACAATGCCCCATGCTGAGGTCAGCAGTGCCCCATCCCCACCATAAACAGCGTTGATGCTGCACTGCTTTCCTGCCCTGAGCAGCCTGGATGGGAAACCAGAATCTTAGTGAGGCCATCCGGAAGTCGTTTTCCATGGCCTCGCAGAACTCCTCCCACACCTGAGTTTTTTCCTCAGCAACCACTGAAGTCATGTTCCACTTGGCCCGCCGGTACTCATCAGCTGCATCTGGAGTCCCACAGATCAAAAAGGCCTGATAGGACTCCTTCTTCAGCTTGACAGCATTCTTCATCGCCAGTGTCCACCAGTGGGTTCAGGGATTGCTGTTGTAACAGGTACCAACCACCTTATGGCCACAGCTCCAGTCAGCTTCCTCCACAATGGAGACGCTGAACATGGCCCATTCGGACTCAATGTCCCCCGCCTCCCCCGAGACATGGGCGAAGTTCTGCCAGAGGTAGGAGTAGCCAGATGTTCCCAACAGATCATCACTATACGCTTGGACTTGCAAGGCGTGACCGGCTTCCTCCCCCACCAGTGGTCCGCTCTGCACTTCTTCTCACCCAAGTGACCAATACATGTGGCTGCACTTCCAACGACACGACCACAAAGTCGATCATCAAACTGCAGCCTAGGGTGTCCCGGTGCCAAGTGCACATATGGAAACCCTTATGCTTGAACATGGTGTTCATTGATGACAATCCGTGACGAGCACAGAAGTCCAATAACAAAACACCACTAGGTTTCATATCGGTGGGGCCGTTCTTTCCAATCTCGCCCCTTCAGGTCGCACTGTCATTACCCAAGTGAGTATTGAAGTCCCTCAGCAGAATAAGAGAATCCCCAGGAGGAGCACTCTCCAACACCCCTTCCAGGGACTCCAAAAAGGGTGGGTATTCTGAACTGCCGTTTGGTGCATTAGCGCAAACAACAGTCAGGACCCGTCCCCCCACTTGAAGGTGAAGGGAGGCTACCCTATCGTCCACCGCATAAACCACAATTTCCAGGCACCCAGCCAGGGGACTATAAGTATGCCCACCCCAGCTCAGCGCCTCTCCCCGTGAGCAACTCCAAAGGGCCCAACCCCCCTCGAGGAGACCGGTTCTAGAGCCCAAGCCATGATTCGAGGTGAGCCCAGCTATATCTAGTCTTCACAACCTCGTGCACCAGCTCAGGCTCCTTCCCCGCCAGAGAGGTTCCATGTCACTACAGCTAGCTTCTGCAGCCGAGAATCAGACTGCCAAGATCCCCGCCTTCGGCCACTGTTCAAATCACATTGCACCCGACCCCTTCAGCCCCTCCTACAGGTGGTGAGCCCATTGGAGGGGGAACCAAAATGACTTCTTTGGGCTGTGCCTGACCAGGCCCCATGGGTGCAGGCCTGGCCACCAGGCGCTTGGCATCGACCCCCACCCCCAGGCCCGGGCGAGAGAAAATGTGAATCCATGTTGTTTCTCATCATAAGGGGTCTAATGAGCCACACTTCATCTGGTTCCTCACCCAGGGCCTGTTTGCCTTGGGTGACCCTACCAGGGGCATAAAGCCTGGGCAACTTAGCTCCTAGGATCATTGGAACACGCAAACCCCTCCACCACGATAAGGTGTTGGCTCCAGAAGAGACATTCTCATATCTAAAATCAATATATCAAACAACAATCTGCAACCATTTCCACTTACAGAATAAATAAGAAAATAACTGCCACAAAGAAAGTCCTCTCAAAATGATATAGACTAATATTTATGGCAGATGCAACAATTTCAGTTCCAATAAAAGCCTGGAAATCTACAACATACAGTGAGTTCTGTACCCGAATATGCAAGAACACCTTCATTATGACACAAAACACTAACCCACAACTAATACAGTAAAAATGCAAGGTAAATCACAGAGCACATATTACACAACACAACACATATTACAAAAATGGAAAACTCGAAAACCAGACACACTGTAAATATCAGGCAGTGGTCAAACCTACTCAAAGAATATATCCATGGAATATACAGCTGTGGAAAAAACTGAGACCTCAGCACAATTCTTGTTTCACTCATTTCTCAATTTATGAGTGTCTGTCACACCCCGCCGGTGAACTGGCAATGGGAGGCGACAGCCCCGACCAACACCGGGACTCCATGTTGGATATAAGCCTGAAAACACCACAGCCCGGTGCGAGTTATTGTAATTGAATATATACATACTGAACGTGACTTTCCCAGTCTTCCGTGTAGCTCCGTTCCACCCTGCTTGCCCTGCCCGATTCTCCCTGCAACCCATCTCGACCTCCCTCCTGCCCTTCCTTCCCTCGCTCTTCCTCCTCGTGAATTCCCCGTGTGCCCTTGTCAGTGTCATCGGACGGACCTCCTGGCTTTCGACCCCTTTGCCTGCGACCCATGGAACCGGATCCCGACCCTGGCCTGCCTGATCTCCTGATTTTCGACCCTGCCTGTATGACCACGACCCTGCCCTCTCCCAGTTTCTATTGCTACAGCACTGTAGTCACCATATCTGAAGAAGGACATTGCTGCCTTAGAAAAGGTGCAACAAAGGGCTACGAGAATGATTCCTGGTCTTAGAGGAATGTCTTA
>JABFEA020000038.1:24211529-24224330 GCA_019775915.2 Cyphomyrus plagiostoma
ATTGGAATTTTATTCCCATTGGATAAACTTAATAACATGCTATTTTAATATTTGGAAACTTTAAAATATATTTTTGCCCCCCCCCCCCCCACACACACACACACATATTCTTTAGCCCCAGGTCTGATCCAAACATTATTTGGGGTATGTAAAAGTAAAGGATCCATTGAAACACAAAGTACTACATATGTGAAATGCCAGTTTGTGCCTGTTCTGACTTGTACACAACCTTTATGAGATAAAGGACCCTAAGAAGGACCAGTGCACCAAACTTGGGAGGCATAAGTGGTTTTGAGTGGAAGAGGCCAATTGCCTTATTCTCCATGAACAAGTACATCGCCTGTAAAATATCCCTCTGAATAATTAATAACTATAATCTGCTTCAGACAAAAGTATTGCCTAAGTAGATAAATAAAACATCATAATAATAATTATGACTTCAAACCATTAAAACAATTCCGTCATTAACTTATAGCAAGGGCATATATTTCTTTCTGGCCATGGCAAGATAATGTATAATAATTACTAAAAAATATAGTAGTCAAGCCAATCAACTTAATAGTATTATGAATTACGCATGTTGTAATAATTTGATCACCCAATATTAGCTTCTATTATGAACCAGAACATTAAGAAAACTTGTTTTATTGTAGAATTTTATTGTATTACACATTTAACATCTACCTCACCTGCATACATAAGACATGAGTTCTACAGTATATGTTTCACTTTTTCAGGCCATCATGATAAAATGTATTCATTTACTTTGTTGCTGTCATGATTAGAAAATGAATGATCATTTAATCATTTTTTGTTTTGTCTGTTTTGTCTGCTCATTTCAACAATCACCTGCTACAAATACAGACAAGATAAAAAAGACAAAAATAATTACCAAAATTAAGGGAAATTAATGAGCCTTTCAGATGAAAGAAAGAATAAGCAAAACATCAAAATCAGCAAAAAAAAAAACTCATAGTGAAGTTGTTTTTAACAATGATGAATTATTTGGTTTATTGCTGTAAGAACTCCTCCTGTGCCCACAACAAAGAAAACAAACAACAAACATTACAATCAAAATAAATTAGATAAATAAACAAAGGCTGCCCATTTTAGGGCTGTTATAATAATGAAAAGGATTCAGTAAGAAACCTTAGTCATAGCTGATGCATTTAAATTAAATAATTCAGAGGTGTGAGCAGCCATATCTGACATCTTTGCAGGCTGTAGATTTTAAACAGGGTATCAGACTGCACTATAGCTAATGACAGAAATCTGTGACCTGAAGGCCTCTGGATAGGGCCACTCTGCAGCGGCATCCACAAAGGTACTTAAGCTCAAATCATCCAGTGAGATTTCCACCTACATAAAATTCTCCACTGTACTGAATTACAGCCGCAGCGGAAATTGTAACTTTGCATTTTTTGCATCTATTTCTTATTTTTTATTATGACAAAGGAGAACTGTTATTTACTCAAAACAGTCAGTACCCCTTCTATTATTATCCATGCTTTCACCCTCCAGCCATTTTCCTGAGCAGGGTCATGGGGGGCCCTGGAGTCTATCCTAGGCCACAGAGCACACAAAGCAAGGGCACACCCTGGGCAGGATGCCAGTCCATCCAGGGCACGTACATACACACACTATCAGCGATTCAAAGATGCAATTTACTCAAGCTCATGCCTTTGCACTGTAAAAGGAAACTGAAACGCCAAGAACAGAACATGTGAACTGCACACGCCCCGAGTGGAGGTGACTGCACACGCCCAGAGTGGAGGTGACTGCACATGCCCCGAGTGGAAGTGACTGCACACGCCCAGAGTGGAGGTGACTGCACACGCCCCGAGTGGAGGTGACTGCACACGCCCAGAGTGCAGGTGACTGCACACGCCCCGAGTGGAAGTGACTGCACACGCCCAGAGTGGAGGTGACTGCACACTCCCCGAGTGGAGGTGACTGCACACGCCCAGAGTGGAGGTGACTGCACACGCCCCGAGTGGAGGTGACTGCACACGCCCCGAGTGGAGGTGACTGCACACTCCCCGAGTGGAGGTGACTGCACACGCCCAGAGTGGAGGTGACTGCACACTCCCCGAGTGGAGGTGACTGCTCACGCCCCCAGTGGAGGTGACTGCACACACCCCGAGTGGAGGTGACTGCTCGCGCCCCGAGTGGAGGTGACTGCTCACGCCCCGAGTGGAGGTGACTGCTCACAACCCGAGTGGAGGTGACGGCACACGCCCCGAGAGGAGGTGACTGCACACGCCCCGAGTGGAGGTGACTGCACACGCCCCGAGTGGAGGTGACTGCTCACGCCCCGAGTGGAGGTGACTGCACACGCCCCGAGTGGAGGTGACTGCACACGCCCCTAGTGGAGGTGACTGCTCATGCCCCGAGTGGAGGTGACTGCACACGCCCCGAGTGGAGGTGACTGCACACGCCCTGGCGATGTCAGGTCACAGTGTCACTACTTACTATTATTATACAGCAGAAGCATATTAAAACAGGAGTTTAACTTCTCCTATTGCAACACAATTTTAATTGTTTATGATATGTATAATAGCGGGGGCGGCATGGTGGTACAGTGGTTAGCACTGTTGCCTCACACCTCTGGAACCCGAGTTCTGGTCTCCGCCTGGTTTCATGTGTGTGGAGTTTGCATGTTCTCCCTGTGTCATCGTGGGGTTTCCTCCGGGTACTCCGGTTTTCCCCCCACAGTCCAAAAACATGCTGAGGCTGACTGGAGTTGCCAAATTGCCCGTAGTTATTTGTGTTCAGCTAAATGGTCGAAAAATTCTTCAGCTTTCAGATGTTAACTGAACTTTTCTGTAACAAAAAAAAAAAAACTGCTCACGTATTCATACGTATCTTTAACTAAAAATGTATAAATGGAAATGGAGATTATATATCACCCTTGAAAAGGTCGTTAAGAAAAGGAATCCTTTGTTAATTAATTAATCAATCAATCTTTTAATTAATTCATTTTTTGGGTGATGAGTCTATGAAGCACTAAGTGACATTTTTAAATTATTTCTGGATCTCAATGACTTCTATAATAATACTGAAAATAAAGTTTCAAAGATTTCATTTAGGAGAATGTATTATTAGAAATGTTTTAGTCAATAAAGTAAGACTAGTTATGGAACAATGGCAACTTGAAATTGTATGTTAATTGTGATTGTATACCCATGTCAATGAGTAGAATAAACTAAATTACTTACTATACATCAACCTCTGACCATAACTGCCTAAAATGAATGTAGCTGTAGATGCTGTGAGGCTTGTGTGATACTCTGCTGGAGCTGTTTGATTATGATAATTATATGTTTGAACAAAATGGGAGTATTTCATTCCATGCTTTCCTGGATATTACATCTGCTGGTACCTGCTGTAGTCTGTAAGCCCCCAGAATAACAGTGGTAATTCTTTGGTATTGCTGGATGCGGCATTTGTGTCTTTGATTTAGAAGAAGACTATTTAATTGGCTTTGATTGACAGGTAAGGACATTTGTGTGCAGAAGATATTGGATTCTTGTAGAAAACCACAACAAATGTGAAAAGAAATGTACTGCTGGTTTAGAATATGTCAGGACAAGAGGTTCAACTTGTCTGGCTGATAACACTGTCATCATGAAGAGTGACATTGTGTTTCTATAATGATGGATGACGATCAAATAATTCAGCAAGCGATCAGGAAATATCCATTTCCTGGAATATCTTATCTGGAAAAGACTATAACTTGCCACTTGGCTGTTCACAGTTATTTATTATTTCAAAATAGAAGTCAGATCAAGATGAATACTCTATGGTCATATCATTTTGATTGATTTACCCTGCTGTGTGTGTATCTGTGCGTGTGTGTGTGTGTGGGGGGGGGGGTATGTATATATTACACTGTGGGGACAAAATATCCCACAATGTGATAAAAACCTTCTATTTTGACATTGTGGGGACCATTTTTTCAGTTCCCACAAGGGGAAACTCAATTTAACAAAAGTCTGTCACTGCAGTTAAAAAGCTAAAAATTCTAAAAGTCATGTATTTTGTTTGGTTACTTATTGTTAAGGTTAGGGCTGTGTAGGGGTTAAAGTTGTCATTACATTACCGGATGAATTATGCCCATAGGAATCAATTGAGGATACCTACAAAGATATGAATACTATTCTGTGTTTTTGTGTGTGTGAGAGAGAGAAAGAGAGAGAAAGTTAGAGTTTCTATGTCAGAGTACATTCAACGGGTAAAATATTGTTAGGATACATAGACAATATGCCTACAAACTTATCTGATCTAAATTTAAATGTAATATTAAACACACAGAAAGTACCAAATACACTATATAAAAGTCAAGAAATATATATAAACTGATATCACTTCAATTAATCATAATTTGCATATAATATTTTCATGGTCTGCATTGCTTTTCAGAAGACAAATTAATCTATACAAAGGTTGTGGGTGTCCAAGCCTATCTGTAAGTTATAGGCAACCCATTGCAGGGCACACTCACACACCAGTCACACACACAGGCAATTGAAAACCTGTGGTTCACCTTAGCATGATTCTGGACTGTGGGGGGAAACCGAAGTAACCAGAGGAAACCCCACGATGACATGGGGATAACATGCAAACTCCACATACATGGAGCCCTAGTGATGATGTGAAGCCTGGTCCCAGAGGTGTGACTCCACAGTGCCTAAGTACAGTGGTACCTCGGTTCTCTAACTCAGTAGAAGTCGAATTTCTTTAAAGTCGAACAAACCAGTTTGACGTAGCACTCGATTCGATCCTGAGTCCGGAACGGATTAAGTTAGAGAAACGAGGTACCACTGTATATATAAGTGAGTGAGTGAGTGAGTCAGATAGATAGAATATTTGTTCTATTAATTGTCTTCAGACCGTGTGTTTTGAAACGGATATAAAATTTCTATTTAAACTCATTCGACAAATCTCGCATTTATAGCGCGTGACCTCTAGGTGGCAGTGTTTACCATAACACCGCAGTCTTCCGCAGATACTGCATTACAAGAAAACACATGCTGTGCAAATACGCATAAATTTTCACTTAAATCATGAAATAACATACACCGTGAGTTTGTTTTTATTTTGGTTAGTGCATGACATGGCAGATCATAAAAATCAGCGCAAAACATGAAACGTATATATCTCTAAAATATGAACCCGACAAACTGAGCCCAGAACTGACTAGTATAGCTCGTATTGTACAGGACATTTACTAAGTAACAGAAATCGGGTTACCGAACATCTCCCAGACCGCAGAACTCTCAGTGTCTAACAGCTTTTACATATTTTCAACCGAGGGTTAAATTGTATGTGTTTAGTTTTATGCTGTTGCTGGAATTTATGAATGTCACACTGAGTGCACGACATTAGTTCTCAACGTTGATTGTCTGGTACCAAGATTTGTGCTATTCGGCAGCATAAACGTTGTAAATAAAGGCCCTTCGTGTGACAGATATCTACAGTGTTAACCAAAAATTGGTATATGAAAAAGTGAGGGAATTGCGAATTCTCTTCGTGCAGACACCAGGGACACTATCACGGCCGACAGAGAAAAGTCCGGCTTCATCTGCAGCCTGCAGCAACTCAGGAAGTGTTTTCACCGACTCGCACTTAGCATAAGTGACTTTGGGTCCAGCCAATGGCCTTGCTGCCACTCCCCTTAACGTGACGCGGTATAAGAAACTATCCAATAATTTCTGTCAGGGAGCGGGGTGTCTTGGTGGTGTAATTTACCCCCCCACCAGCCGGGTTTGTAGAGAGTTACTGCATGGAATCCAGCGCTGAGAAGCAGCAATGTGCCAGGGACGGGAGTCTGTAATTGCACTGTTTTATGATTAGATTATATAGACATGTACGTACCTGTTACCATCACGGAAATCTGATCAGAGCTGGATGATGACACTTGGGATATCGCGAAGAGAAAATATATTTCCTTAATTTAGCAGAAAACAGGCATCTCTTACATTGGTAAATGGACATTGATCAGAGTGAACTTGTAATACCTTTCTGCAATAGAAAAAGTGAGGCACGGGCTCCCTCTGCACTGAGAATAACATTAAAATAGATCCCACAGTCGTCGCAACACGGGCTTCTATGGAGTACGGTGATGCGGAGCGACTGCATGGACCCACTCTGACCAGAGGAGCACAGTGCGATCAGGTGATCCTGATTACTGAAGAGGATCGCAAGCGACCTGCGGCACAGGCGTGAGTGCTATCGCAGCCAGCGGTGCAAAGTTGAAAGCCAGAACCAAGGCTTTAATTGATACACGCTTCATTACCACGTCAATTTTTGACCCCCCCGCCCCTCCATCCCAGCACCCTCATCCACCCCCCCCTTCCCACACACACACACACACACAGACTCCCTGGTCACCCCGAGCATCGCTTCTCTCTTTCCGATGGATCACCTCGCATTCCGTCCCCGGGTCGGTGTGGAGCCGCGCTGACAATGAGCGAGCAGCTCGACACGCTGCACTTGGACTCGCTTTGTTTTTGTCTTACGGTCGCTGCTTGCGGGAACCATAATCTTGGGGAATCATGTGCGGCTCCAATATCTGGCCACGGGAAGCTTGTCTTCAGCCAAACCTTCGCTGACAGTACCTTTTTATAAGCGGTAAGAAAATGCGCATTATACTGTAACTATCAATTTTTCAAAATCTATTTTTTTCTTGTTAGTGTATAAGTGTGTGATTCTTTGTTGAGTGAAATATGACTATTAATATTGTTTTGCAAACGACGCGCTGTTTTCCTCAAGTTTATCAAGTGTTTGAGACGTCGCCGGGTGACTAGTTTTGTATTTTATTGGATTGCATCTTGGAAGATGATGCTGAGTACTTGAATGGTTACTCGGGGTGATTTGGCATTACCTTGGGGAATGGCTAACAGACTTAAAGGGGCTATTTTTCGAGGATGATGCGAAAAAGCGGCATATATTATGGAGGAAAACAGTTACTGGATCATTTGTGTTGCTTTATATTAATCGATATGTTCTGATGATTATGACATTTAAAACATCAAGTGCAATTTGATGGATATTAGTTTATAGAGCCATCCGTTTATTCGTCATGTTTTCAACAGTGCGGTTGCTTTACAAGTAATAAGTAACATTGCTATTATCGTTTATTTATAGGGCGGTCTGGCAGCGGCTCCTGCAAATTCAGGGTTTGATGAATCTTGGTTTCTAGCACAGCTGTGCACGAAAGCAGACAACAGACGTTTGAAATAACAACTGGAAGACCATTAAGCAGTTGCTATGGACCCTAAGGATTTTTACCTGTTGGCCACCATGGTCACATTCTGTTGGCTAGATCCAGCTATTGCCCAAGAATTGATCTACCCTATTAGAGAAGAATTGCAGGAGAATACTCTCATTGGAAACATACCAAAGGATCTGAACATTTCACATACGAATGCTGCCACGGGAGCGAGTGCTAATCTGGTTTACAGGCTGGTTTCTAAAGCTGGGGATAACCCCTTGCTCAGAGTTTTGAGCAGTACAGGAGAGATCTTTACAACTTCCAACCGCATTGATAGAGAAAAGCTCTGCCCCAGCCCATCCAATGAGGAAAATGAATGTTCTTTTGAAATCGAGGTGGTCATCCTTCCAAATGACTATTTTAGGCTAATTAAAATCAAAATAATTGTGAAGGATACAAATGACAATGCTCCCATGTTCCCGTCACCTGTTATAAACATTTCCATCCCTGAGAATACGCTGATTAACAGCCGGTTTGCAATCCCTTCCGCCACTGATCCGGACACCGGCTTCAACAGCGTGCAGCATTATGAGCTTATAAATGGGCAAAATGCCTTTGGCTTGGATATCGTGGAGACGCCGGAGGGGGAGAAGTGGCCGCAGCTGATCGTGCAGCAGAACTTAGACAGAGAGCAGAAGGACATCTACGTGATGAAGATCAAGGTGGAGGACGGGGGAAGTCCTCGCAAGTCCAGCACGGCCATCCTCCAGGTTACTGTGACGGACGTGAACGACAACCGGCCGGTTTTTAAAGAGAGTCAGATGGAGGTCCATATACTGGAGAATTCCCCTGTGGGCACGTCTGTGGTGCAGCTGCAAGCCACAGATGCAGATATTGGACCCAATGCTGAGATCAGATACGTTTATGGACCCCAGGTTTCATCAGCCACTAAAAGGCTTTTTACATTGAACTCCACCACAGGCCTTATAACAGTGCAAAGGCTACTGGACAGAGAGGAAAGTGGAATCCACAAAATGGTTGTGTTGGCCAGCGACGGTAGCTCTAGTCCAGCTAGGGCCAGCGTTATTATTAATGTGACGGATGTTAATGATAATCCTCCAACTATAGATCTGAGGTATATCATCAGTCCAATTAATGGCACAGTTTTCCTGTCTGAGAAGGACCCTATTAATACCAAAATCGCCCTAATTTCAGTGTCAGATAAGGACACAGATGTCAATGGAAAAGTAATTTGTTTTATCGAAAAGGACGTCCCGTTCCACCTTAAAGCTGTCTATGACAACCAATATTTGTTAGAGACCTCCTCCCTGCTTGATTATGAGAGCACCAAGGAATATAACTTTAAGATTGTAGCTTCTGATTCTGGCAAGCCAAGCTTAAATCAGACGGCTTTAGTCCGAGTGAGGTTGGAGGATGAGAATGACAACCCCCCCATTTTCACTCAGCCTGTAATTGAGCTGGCAGTCATGGAGAACAATAAAAGAGGCTTGTTCCTCACCACCATCAGCGCGATGGATGAGGACAGCGGAAAGAATGCAGAGATTGTTTACCAGCTCGGACCCAATGCCTCCTTCTTCGACCTTGACCGAAAAACGGGGATCTTGACAGCTTCGCGGGTTTTTAACAGGGAGGATCAGGACCGCTTTCTGTTTACAGTGACGGCGAGAGACAATGGGACGCCCCCGCTTCAAAGCCAAGCCGCCGTCGTCGTCACCGTGCAGGACGAGAACGACAACAGTCCCAAGTTCACCCATAACCACTTCCAGTTCTTCGTGTCGGAGAACCTGCCCAAGTACAGCACAGTGGGCGTGATCACAGTGACCGACGCCGATGCTGGAGAGAATGCAGCCGTCATGCTCTCCATACTCAATGACGATGAAAACTTCATCTTAGACCCCTTTTCTGGAGTTATAAAGTCCAATGTGTCTTTTGACAGAGAGCAGCAGAGTTCTTACACCTTTGATGTCAGGGCAATGGATGGCGGGAGGCCTCCTTGCTCCTCGGCTGCCAAGGTAACCATAAATGTCATCGATGTCAATGATAACACCCCCATTGTTATTTATCCCCCATCAAATACTTCGTTCAAGTTGGTGCCCCTGTCTTCTATCCCTGGGTCAGTTGTGGCTGAGGTCTTCGCAGTGGATGGGGACACGGGCATGAACGCTGAGCTGAAATACACCATTGTAAGTGGCAACAACAATGGTTTGTTTAGGATCGACCCCGTAACGGGAAACATTACCCTGGAGGAGAAGCCGTCCGTCACTGACATTGGTCTCCATCGGCTGGTGGTTAACATAAGCGATCTCGGTTACCCAAAGTCACTGCACACACTGGTTTTGGTCTTTCTGTATGTGAATGACACTGTGGGCAATGCCACACATATTTACGACCTCATTCGCCGAACCATGGAGACCCCCTTGGATAAGAACATAGGGGACAGCAGTGAGACTTACTCCAATGGGGACTACTTGACAATCATGATTGCTATTATGACGGGGGCCATGGTCGTAATCGTGGTGATATTCGTCACTGTCTTGCTTCGCTGTCGCCACGCGACGAGATTCAAGGCGGCACAGAGGAAAAAGCAGGGCGCTGAATGGATGTCCCCCAATCAGGAAAACAAGCAGAACAGGAAAAAGAAGAGAAAGAAAAGAAAGTCTCCCAAAAATTCCCTGCTGAACTTCGTCACCATTGAAGAAACCAAACCCGATGACCCGATGCGCAAACCTATTAATGGCACCATCAGTCTTCCAGCAGAGCTGGAGGAGCAAGGTATGGGACGCTTTGACTGGCGCACCACACCCACGTCCACCTTTAAACCCAGCAGCCCCGACTTGGCCCGGCACTACAAGTCAGCCTCGCCGCCTTCGGCCTTCCACCTCAAAGCTGACACGCCCGTGACTGTGAAGAAGCACCTCGTGGTCCAGGAGCTCCCGTTGGACAACACCTTTGTTGGGGGCTGCGACACCCTCTCCAAGCGATCCTCCACTAGCTCAGACCACTTCAGTGCCTCTGAATGCAGCTCCCAAGGTGGATTCAAGACAAAGGGGCCGCTGCACAGCAAACAGGTAAAAGAGCACATTTACTGGTCTATAAGCTCAGCATACAGTTACTCGATGCAGCCGCACTGAAGTGCCAGTGTATGCTGTTTGCTCAACTTTGTGATTCTCCGAGGATCTGTCTGTTACAGCCCCGTTCATATACATATAAGCCAAAACCTGAAAATAATGAGGCGATTCATATGCTTCTGTACGTTGTTTTAAAAATGGATGAATATGTACACATTTTGCTGTTAGAAAGACCAAACATTTTAATTTATTATTATTGTTTAGGTATTTTGTATTATGGTTTAAATCTTGAGCTCTTGTTGTAAATACACAGACAAGCCAGTTGCTGGCTATGAGGGCCCACATGGGCTGTGTTAGTGATTGGAAGAATGAGAAACTTCATGGCAAACTATTGCGTTACCCAAAGCAACAAAACACATGTAAAGGAAACATTTTTTTCTGGCCTTTTTACATTTGTTTCCTGTAGGAATTCATGTAACCTAAAACAGCTGCTCGAAAATTGATATATCTATGTGTGTACCTGCTTGTGTGTGTCAGTCATAGAGATAATTGTATTCATTTCTGTTTATTACATTTTAGTGTTTACTTTTGGTGCCTAAATCAGCATTGCCAGAACATGTACGTATGTCTGTGTGGTCAGATTTTCATAAAAAACTTAATCTAGAGAAACAATTATGATAACGAATACTATGAAATAATTTAAACTTAACAGTTGCCTCATAGCAGTGTATGATTAAACATGCTATAGAATTAATGATGAAAAAAGAACCATAGAGACTCTCAGAATGTTCGTTTTTATCTACTTAATGATTCTGTATCATGATTTTGCAAAAGCACTATTAATTTGAAGATTTTACAATAGTGTGATAGAACACACAGGAAGGAATATTAAGACAACCCATAGATGGCAGTGTTGCTCTTCAAGGAGTGACCTGGCACTGTGCCAACATGCAGTAAGCCTGCTCTGTAATAGGAGTAGCAGAAGGTGCTGGCTGCTCCAAGCGCTCAGACATTCTGATGTCTAATGACAGAGCAAACCCACAGCAGATAAACAGTTACCCCCATGAGTGATAATACCTGGCCGTTATAATGGAAGACTGTGCAGTTTTTTACTTAAGTGGACTAAAGTTGACGCCAATGGCCATATTTGATGTTGATATTCTTTTTTAATTGTGAAAGACAAGAAAAAAAAATAACGTCTAGACGAATGGCATTGTGGGGTGGGGAATTGCCATGAAGGGTATCGCACGGGAGGTGACACTGACCTTTTTGTTTGTAGAGAGCGGAATACAAGGGGACACATTTTATAAGCCTCCTTGGCAATCTTATAAAAGTATGTTTTATCTTTGCGTTAACAGAGTTAATTTTGACAAGGCTATTAGTTTATTTGTGAGCTGTTGGAATGGAAGTTTTTTTTATATATTTGCACAGACTTGTCAAGGGTAAAAAACTATTCCTTAATGTTATTTGAAAACTTTACGTTGCAATACGTAAGACGTGAGAAATATACAATATTGACTGGCCTTAAAATAATTGTGCGTTTTCTCAAGGTTGTAACATTATTTAGTTCAAACTACTGAAAGTGATTGATTGTGCTTTCATTCTGTATAAAGAAACATTTGTAACAGCAGTTTGAGGAATGAAAACGTGTCCTTGTTTAAGTCAGTAACATATTTTGGTTTGAGTCTGTAAAACCCTCAGTGGGATTATACATTTATTCATTTTTCTATTATTATTATTATTATTAGTATTGTTATTATTAAATGACTGAAATCTGAAAACAGACTACGTGTAATACTTTAAGGCAAAACTTTGGAGGAAAAAAAAACATACATTTATTGGAGAAATCTGTAATTTGTAGCTGAAACTGACTGGAATGTTTGTGCTCACATTGATTGAGTGAACTGATTTGGTCACTAAAATGGCTGTTTTTTTAAACCCTGCCTGCACCTCGCTGGTGTCGGCTGCCTAACATTCCGGTACGCAATCTCACCATCGCCCTTATTGGCTTAACGGTGCTTAAAAATGGGTTCATGTTTTAAAAAGACAAATTTCAACGTGTAGTTTGAAAGCCTGCCAGAACTGATTTCTGCTGACAGAATTCCTGTAAGGCCGCTTTGCCTTACCTGCTCCCTTCACAGTTTGCCTTTGTCGCGGCTCCTATTGTTACACTTTGGCCATCTCATTTCCACACACTTGTTGTGTGCTTCTAACAAAGGTTTGTTTTGACCTAATGAATAGGGAAGGATGTTAGGTTGTTAACTGGGGATAGCATATATCCACAAGTGCAACTGAAAAATGCAACGTAGTGCTCTGTAAGTAAATGAAAATGCTGAATTCTAACAGTACAATATGATAAACTTAGACAAGCATTCTCAAGGTCAGATTTAATTGTTCCACACTGCACTGCAAAACTGTCAACTTCCTAAATATTGCATATCATTATCACATGTTTTTTAAACCCTCTGTGAAATTTGCAGTGGTTTGTGAATTAGT
>JABFEA020000038.1:24224430-24246776 GCA_019775915.2 Cyphomyrus plagiostoma
CCTCGCCCCCCCCCCTCGGCCCCCCCCCCCCCCCCCCCCCCGCCCCCCCCCCCCCCCCCCCCCGCCCCCCCCCCCCCCCCCCCCACCCTTGAAATAGCATTAAGGCATATTTTAGGTCAATAAATTAACCTATTACACTGAACAGCATGAATGACATTGAATTGCAGTGTCTATCTTAAGTCAACCCTAACATTAGCCAATAAATCTAATGAAAAAACAACTTATACAAATCAGACCTATCTGGGACAGTTTAGTAGATAATAGTGATATAATTTATTTTCTGTTTTTCCAAAGATTAGTTTTACATGGTAATAACGGATCTGGGTAGATGGCACATACATTGTTGTAAAGGATATATGTTTTTTTTTAATTAAAGGGCCATAACAGTGTTGTACTTAAGAGAGCTGATGTTTTAGCTTCCCTTGTCGGGGTGTGTCCTTTGCAGGATGTTGCCAGTAGGGTGGCCTTTGTTTTGTTGCACAAACTGAAGTCCAAACCTGAAGGTATTGTTTAATTGCCCTAAAATAATTTTAGTCATTCTCCTAAATTATGATGAATTATGATAATGGAGATGCAATCACTTTTGAATAGTGTACAGGTATTCTTGATTTATGAGTCCCTTCCCCTTAATGCGTAGAGTGACCAAAGAGTCTGTCTAATTCATATTACTATACATGAATGATAGTGTTTGTATTCAAGTAACTTAATGTGCAACGTGAAACAGTATATCTTTGTTATTGCACCTGACCTTATTTACACGACCTAGATATAGTCACTGTCTATAATAGATTATTATAAAAGGGTTATGCTTTACTTTGAAATGGGAAACTTTTCCCAATAATACAGAGGAGATTCCAACATTAATTCATCCATTTATTCACTGTTTCTACAACACTGCAGACAAATGAAGCAACTTAATACAAAAAGCTGTTGTTGAGTGTTTTCACGCATATTTATTTGGAACGAGAATGTTCCCGATGTTACTTGCCATTCTAGCTCTTTTCTGTTAATTTTACGGGTATTTTTTTCTTGGTTAAATGTAAGCCTCACATTTACGTCGCTTGTTAGGGGCATGCAGTGGCTCAGTGGGAAACCCCGATGCCACATATGTCTAGGGTTGGGGGTTACCATCCTGACTCTGCTCTGTGTGTCAGTTGGCATGTTCTCTACATGCTAGTTTAATTGGGGGACTCTGGTTTCCTCTGCAATCTAAAGATATGCAGTCAGGCTAACTGGTGGCTGTAAATCGTCTGTAGCGTTGTCCTGTGATGGACTAGCGTGCCGTCCAGGGGCAGTCCAGGATCTGCCCTTTTCTGCCTGTGGCAGGCTCCAAGCGGTCTGGCGATGGATGGATAGATGATTACACTGATTTTGTTGATAGTACCATGTAACCCTTTGCACATGTTCAATCATCCCAATGAAAACTATGTCTATTAGCAGTGTAATTTTCTAAGCATATCAGGTTGGCTGTCATGTCTATGTTTCTGCTTTAAAGGATTTTAAGGGAGACTTAAGAAAATCCACATTTCCTTATTAAAGCTGAAAAAAAATGCTTTGAATTCCAGCCGTAGTTCGTTATCAGGTCAGTGCTGTTGAATATCTTTCATTTTTTTGGGATCGGCCATGCAAAGCAGAGAGCACACCAATATAAGAATTAATCATTTATATACTCACTGACATCTCAGTCCTTTAATTTTCTTTCTGTGATCCACATTTGACTCTTTGTAGGTTACTTGACCAAGTCATGTCATAAAATTTTTCCAAGAAATATTATTTATTAATTATCCAAACACGCCTCCTTGCTAGGAAGCTGTTCTGCATTATCCCAAACTAAGAGGCTTGAAGAAAATGTTTCTTGGCTCCTTTTTTCTTGTTTGAAACAGAGGGGAAAATGGTAATGCTATATTATGTGTAATTTTATTGCAGTTCTGCCCTATACTGCTTTTTTGTTGTTAGTCCTCATTGGATGGGCTTTCTAAACCATGAAGGCTTTGATATTCCAAATCTGTCATTATGTTTCATAATTTCACCCTCTGTAGACCCATTCAAAGTCTAGGTATTAGGTATTGTGTGATGTGCCTAGGGACCTTGCCCTAGATAGGGTCATTGTGTCAGAAGCATTTACATTATTATTGCCATAGTCTGGTGATTCAGAAAATACTTGTATTATTAGTTAGGATACATACTATATCCTAATTTGACAAGTAACAAAATTACCTTGAGCCTTAGTAAAATATTAAATTCAATATCTGTATTATACATTGTATATAAGCTGCTTTATTTTGCCTGGTAATCATGCTTCATGTGTTGTGATATTCTGTTATTGACCTGTTTCAATCCCTGTAATCAATCTGAAGCTTGTATTGGGCTAAAATGCGGTAATCTACAAGTATAGATTCAAAGCAGAAAAATAAACAACTTTAAAAGCATTGCTTGAATAAGTGTTTACACCATTACAATTTCATAATAAATGTTTCCAAGTTGTTGTTTTTCTCATCCTCATTTTGTTCAAATTTTGCTTCTAGTTGAAATATCTCCACAGATTACTCTAGTCAAGTATCTAATTTTCACACTATGTACTGAAAAAATAAAATAGAATACATTTAACTCTGTACACTTTCTCAATGTTATTTGTGGATCCGACTGTGTACATTAACCACCAGTCCTGTCGAGCCCATTAGGCTACCCAAAACCGGACCAGAACGAAGTACGATTCAGAGCAGCCAACTGACCCAAGAATACCATAAAGAACCTGCCTTCGTCCATACCGGCAAACTGAGTGTCCAGTGACTGGAGGGCATTGATGTAGTTTCCAGCCTCCCTGGAGCTTTCGGGGAAATAAAAAAGTTAGTTCTGAAGTACTCAGGCAGAGCACATGACGAAGCAGTCCAGTCGTTTCAATGGCTTGGCACCTTTTCAGGTAATTGCTGTGGAGATAGAAAGATGGGAGAATAATTAGATGACCTTCAGTTTAGCGTCTCAGTGTAAGGGACTGACTGCTGGATCTGGCAGTCGCTGCCAGAAGGTTCTAACACTTCCCCTGTCAGATATTTGACCATGAGGGTAAAATCCAATGAGCTCTAAATAACCCTCTCTAAAAGTGTTAGGGTTACCAGTAAGCACCTGGTCTCACTGCCACTTGTAGGTGGCATCTGAGGAATTCATTAATCCTTTTCCAGTTCAGTGGACAGGATTTCTACTGATTTTATATCAAGGCCAGTGAATTACTCATATTTTTTATTTACGGTGTTATATAGCTAGCTTTGTTGGTAGCTCGATGCAGCACATACCGTAATTACTTAATGGCTGTGTCATAGAAGTCAATAAAGATTGACTTAAATAAAGATCCAAATAATGAAAAACTGAGGATCATTCCTGCTTGATGTCATCAGGCATCATAATATCTCCTCTGGACACACTGGACCCAACCTCTAGCCTTAACACATCTCAACAGCATTTCATCTGAAACACATAGGAGTTCCACTATGTATATTGCGCATACGCCATTTGTTTGTTTGTTTAATTCCCTGCACAGTATTCTGTTTCCACATTATTCTGTTTGTGTACTGTATACTGTTTGCATGTCTGTTTTTTTTCTACCTGTACTGTCTTTGTACTTTGTCTTTGTTTTGCACTATATGTATCTATGCACTTTATGTACTTTCTGTATATGAACAAAAAATCCCCATGGGATTAATAAAGTTACCTTATACATAGATACATTTCAGAAGACACAATTAGTTATAACAATCGGGAAGTAAAATGCTGAAAAAAATACAGTGACAAATATTTACCTTTTCTGGGGAAGCTGTCTAGACTAGGTAGAAATTAACAGTGGTCACTTATAATAAAACACATAAATTCTGAAATTAAGCAGTGTTCATGGTATCTATGGTAGCTAAGCATGCCTCCATAATAAGATGCCAATGTTTTTGAATCCATCTACATTCTGAAGCAGAACTGAACTGGATTCAAAGTGATGGGCCTGGATTATTTATTGTGGTTTTGTGTGTGTTTGTGCTTATGAACAAACCATCCACTGTGTAACTTAACTCACTTCATCATCTCTTTTTTATTCACGGAATCGTCTACAGGTTGGCTGACCTTTTTGTATTTTGTGAAGGGTTAAAGGGTCCGTAATTTTTCTGTAAATGATTTTTAATGATACCAAAAGGGAATCAAATGTGACCTTATTTAATTTGGTTAAACTTGACTCCTGCTAAAAACATTGCTCTTGCGTAATAATCTAGCACTAAATAGTAATATGTGCAGTAACGTGCTTTACAAAGTAACGTGTGCAGTTGGGTGTGAGTAGTCAGACCCACCAAGAAAGAAAAAAAAGACGGTAAGCCTGAAAGACCTGCACCGTAGTACTGCTCAGTCTGCTTGACGTCGTCATTTTACTAACTCCACTTTCCTGAGAGTACCCGTAACGACAGGACCACTTCTCTTATCAGTGCAGGAGAGCTAATATTCCACATCATTTCACCCTTTCTAGTCCTTTCTCATTCTTCTTCCTATGTTTTTGATATGGTCAGTAACCTGGGCTAGAGGTATTCAGTTATTTACTTGCTTGTTTTATGCACCATACTGACGTGCTAAATTAATGTGTGCACTGTGTGCATATGTTCTTCACAAGGTGAAGGAGCTGTTATGTTGAAGGGGTTCATCGACGTATAAATGACACAGTGAGTGCGTCTGTACATTCATCAAACAGCAATGGTCACTACAGGTGTTGTGCTCCTTATACAGTATAACCTTGAATATCCCAACTTGGCAGGACAGCTAATACGTTTTATAGAAAGCAGAACCCTATGGTACTCTGCACATCCTGGTTGAGCCAGAAAATCGTAACCCTAGTTCCCACCCACAAGAGCTCCTGGGTGATCTCTCGCTGGTGCGAGGAGTTTCAGCTCTAGTACCCACTTCTTACATTCCACTTTTACACTTTGGCAACCGTGAAAGAGAACGGAGAAGAGGAAAGAAAAGACGTTCCCAATAATGTCTAAATGTGTGGGCTGCTTGTGTCAAAGAGATTTAAAAATCTTTTGCTGCCTTTAGGCAGAATTTATGAGTCTCTGATTGAAGTGTTGCGGTTGCCAGCAGAGTCTGTGGTGTTTCAGGTTACACCAGGGGTGATAAGGAAGACGCTCCGGTTGCGTTTCAGATGTTTACGACCAACAGACAGTTCTTGCAGGCAAACCGACCTTCTGCCAACGCAACTCCTGCCACACTTAATAGGCAGAAGGTCTGTCAGGTAATTGCTGTCAGCTGGAAAGATAACAAGACAAACCATCAATTATATTTCTCAAAGTAGAGATGTCCCACGGTTGTCAACAGAGGGGGCTGGATCTACTTCAACCGGATTCAAAATGATGGAGCAGCACGGTTAGATGCAAAAGCAGTATTATTTTTGACATGCTACTTACTCCTTTAATATATCTTCCAAATACAAATATCACGTACAAGATGATAACTGGGTGCCTTGTGCTTTAACGCCACCACATAAAATTTAATGTTAATGGTTTTAGGCAATTTCTGTGAAGGTAACTGCCATATCTTTCTGAATATATGCACCACAGTAAGGATGCAAAGAAATGTCAAACAGGGATAGATTGAAGATTTTGTTTTAGTGTGTCTATATGTGTGGTAGCAACATCTTTTCTGTATTTACTTCAAATTGAGCTAGCAGATTTAAAATAAGTCGGCAGGACTGTTGTAATTTACACTGTTTTTTTTTTTCCAGGTATCACTTTGATCTGCTAGATAATCGCCATTGATAACTACATTTGTTAACCAAATCAATCTATGATAATTATAATGGATTTTAAAACAGTCCAAAGCTGTTAGTCATATCTCTGGTGGCTGCAATTATTAGCAGATCTATAATTTAGGATTTGCTTGTGGGTACAGGCTGTATCTGGTGTACAGTTGTTTGGTAGCATTTACTGTTAGTATTAATAAAAAAAAATCCATTCTGCTGATTACTATCTTTTTTTTAATGTATGAGATACACAAAATGTCGAGAAACATGGAATCACGGTTAATTCGTACTGCCATAATGTAATGCAGATACGCACTGCATGTGATGTATCTGTTGGCTCTATAACCTGTTACTGTTTGAGCTGACGTTCGTAATGCTAGCATTATAAGATAAATTGAGCAATCTGAAGCACACAGCTTGCTGCACATTTCAGAGTGACATTGCTGCAGTTTTCTGCATCTCACAAGAAAGAGCTCCACGAAACTGATATTATTGTTCCCAAATGGATTTGTATCAGCAGTATCTATGTGGCCTTTGAGGATGAACACATCTTCCTATGTATCATATAGCAGAAACATGGAAGGACACTGTTTTTTAAGACATGCATATGCAGTACATTTGCAAATTATTCAAAAAGTTTTAATTCTAAATTCTTGCACTAGTTAACGGTTTTGTGAAACAAATGCACATGGGACTTCTATTGTTTATTCAGTTCTGCAGCTCGGAGATCCTCCTTCACAGCTCTCTTAACATTTTGTACTATGCAGATAATCTGTATTGGCATTACTCATGGCTCTGTTTGGTTTATTTAATATTATATTTCATCAGAAATGCTAGCTTTAATGTTACATTTCATCAGAAATGCTAGCTTGCTGGCAGCCCCATGGCTCTGCGAGCAGCACTGCGGTTTCACACCTCCAGGGTTATGTTTGATTCTTGCCAGACACTGAGTTGGAGTTTTCATGTTCTCTCCTTGTTCCTTCGGGCTCTGAAGATTCCTCCCACAGTCCAAAGCCATCCAGCCTGCGTGGACCCGAGTCTCTAAATGCCCCGTAATAATGTGTGTGCGTGTATTTGTGTGTGTGTGTGTGCCTCGGCATGCCATCCTGTCCTTACCTTCTGACCTGTGCCTTCTGGCATCAACCCTAGGATCACAGCAAAATTGCAGTGGATCAGCAGCGATGCAACCCGAATGGGTGCTAGATTGCTGAAGCTGACGTTCATGTTATCACATTACAATATTTTTACTAAAAGGACCCGAATCCCATTGATGAAAGTTTCTAAACTATTGCATTGCAATTCAAATATCAATAAACAATCCATTACCAACCATGTATTGTTTTACACTGTACACATTTCTTTTAACTCATAAATTCCTGTTTACTACATCTTCAGTAGAAGAAAACTCAAACAACTGATTAACACATGAAGCTGAATGGAAAGCCATGCCAAGGAGAATTTTGGATGAATAAAGATAGTGGAATCGTAATCGAGGCATGTCTGCACGATACAGTCCATAGAATATAATGTGCCTAATGTTCTGCATCATCAAATTATCATTTTCTGATGCGGGTGGAGAAAACTGGGACACAGAAACTGGGAAGCTTTACCAAGATGATCTCTAATAGCAAAAATTTTTATCCCAAAGTCACACATTGGAGAATGGCTGCACGCCTGGGATGTGAAACTTACCCTATTTCAGTCTAAATCAGTACTTTACATTGATCCTGCTTTGCCTTGTTTTTTGCTTCCAAGAGAAAACTGCACTTATTCCATGGTGAAATGGAGGATTGATTCTCTCTGTATACTTGTTGATGAGATCTGTTGAAAGAGATTTTTTCTTTTTTTTATGTCGCCGCTGTGTTGAAATTCAGTTAAACAATAGTAAGATTCAAATGATTTATGTCGTTCATGCAAATACCTAATCTGCCAATCATGTGGCGGCAGCTCAATGCATGAATGGATCAAGAGCTTCAGATAATCATCAATTCAATACCAGAAAGGGAAAAACGTGGGATCTAAGTGTCTTTGACCATCGCATGCTTGTTGGTGCCAGGCCAGGGTGGTTCCAGTATTTCAGATACTGCAGATTTCCTGGGATTTTCATGGACGGCATCTAATGATGAAAATAAACATCCACTGAGTGGCAGTTCTTGTTGATGAGAGAGAGCTCAGAAGGGAATGGGCAGAATGGTTCAAGTCGGCAAGAAGGGCATTGTAACTCAAATCACTAGTCTTTAAACCAACGGTGAGCAGAAACTTATCCCTTAATTAATGCCCAGCACTCTGAACATTAGTACAGCAGCAGAAGACCATACTGGGTTCCACTCCTGTCAGCTAGTAACAGGCAACTGAAGCTGCAGAGGCCAAAGGCTCACTGAAAGCGAAAAGCCGGACATTAGAGAGGAGGCCTCCTGATCTGATGAAACTCAATTTCTGCTACAACGTGCAGATGGTTGGATCTGAATTTGGTATAAACAGCATGGATGCATGCACTCAACCAGCATTATGCCGACAGTTCAGGCTGGTGATGGTGGTGTCATGATGTGTGGAATGTTTTCTTGGCACACCAATCGAAAAATGTTTAAATACCATAGTATAGACCATCCACGATTTACCCATATTCTAATGGGTTCTTCCAGCAGAATAATGCACCGTGTCACAAAGCCATAAATGTCACAAAGACAAAAAAAGTCATATCAAACTAGTTCCATGGAAATTATAATAATGTTTAATATGAATAACAGTCCATGGTGTTCAGTGTTTAATCATCCTACCCAATTGTTTCTTGTAGATTTAGCATATTAAGTTACACAGCCATTTATCTGGGGAAAAAAGAGAGCGGGAAGATGGTGAAAAATATTTATAAACCCACAATACGAATATATACAGTGACACATATTCAGCATCGTGGGTATAGGTTACTTGGATATTTCTCTCAGAAAATAAAAAATACAACATTTGTAATTAATTAAATTCACTGGGAAATGAGTGAATCCAAATCCAGTATTGAAAAATATAAATATGGGAGTGAAAAAGACAGAAATGCATTTTTAAAAATAAATCGAATAAATAAATGTAAGATTATATGCCTCTGCAATGTTAAAATGCCCTCTTTTACAGTCTGACATCATTAGATTACTTACTTGAAAGCCTATGTGCCTGAGATATTTTTACAGATAAATACTGCATATGAAAATTGAAAAGGACGTCGGAACAACACATCAAATAATATAGCTGACACAAGAGCATTTCATTTTTAAGCAGCTGCTTGCTGTATGTGGGGCTGATCGGCATCGCTATCTGTTCTTGCTTTTAGCATTTTATTGTTGACTGAGTTTATTGTTTTATTTGCAGAACTGTGTCAGGTTAGCTTGGCACAGGTCAACATATTTATTTCTGTTTTTTTTTTTATTTTATTTTTTTTAATCCTATTTGTCAAAAACAGTTTTGTAAATGAATAGCATATTTCAATGTGGTGTTGATATAGTCGGTGTTACTGTGTTTACTTACTCTACTCTTTGATTATGTCCTTGACATTGCTCTTTTACTCCAGACCCACATTTATCACTTACATTGATTAAGAGTTTTTGTCATCTGGGTCAACAAAGGCATGATATATCTGTTTCAGGTGAACGAGTACTATGAAGTACATCCCAAGGGAACATTTAGAACGTACATAAAATATGGTTTGACGTTCATTTCACTGTCACTGACATAACAAATTGTTCGGAATAATAGCTTTCTTGCAAACTTCGGTGACTGCAGTGTTTTCCCTTTCACTGGCTCAGATTTAGACAGGAAATTTTGGGCCAGTATCTAGTCTTAAACATATGGACACATGTTAAATATTTGTATTCTTATTCATTAAGGTTAAACAAATTTTATTATTCTCTGATTTTAGCATGGCTGACCCTGGGTAAATTGGGTTCCCATGGAGTATAGCAAGCTTACACGTTTAGTTTTGCGCGATGTTAGCGATAAGATTAACATTCCCTGTTGTACTGTATAGCTTTTTTGTTTGCTCATTGACATTGCAATCAGGGACACAAAATGCAAATTTCTTGGCTCACAAAGAGCAGTAGCAAGACATTCTGAGGCAAGCCCTGCATGTGCATTTTATTTAATGTGAAGCAAGCCCTTCAAAAAGACAATCAGATGGCCCGTGCACTACAACTGAAAAACGGATGCATATATCATTCCAGACAGAATATTGCTTATGAAGAGCAAAGGCTACTCTGGGCAGAGCGGAAGCTCCTGCCAGGAATAGTGGAGATAATGTGACTGGCGTTGACTTCAAGCATTTAGCTGAGGTCTCCCATTGACACGGCCTGCTCTGTGAATCATGTGACTTCTTGTCGATAGCACATTCCTTTAATGGGTACGTCTCCGATTCTGCACAATGATAGCGCTTTAAAGTGTATATGTGAATGTCTCTCCGGGCTAAGATCACAGGATCTGTGCATGAATAAGGGTGGCACATTACACAGCCTTCAAACAAGTGAGTGGTTATTCCAAAATACTGAAGTCACTGTCCTCCTTGTTCTTACGGATTGCCTACAGAGGTCATCTGTCAACATATGAAGAATTTTCTGTTGGAAATCACTGATAAATAGTACATGGGTTTGGAATACATTTTAAAAGGTGTTTGCTTTTTTGCAGTTATCTGGCCGAGTAATATCCCAAAATATGACATGTGTCAGACATATTTGAAAGGAGTACATTCTGTCTTAAAAGATATATAGCATAACCAAAGCACCTTGACCTGAATATGATTTTTCATTGAATGCTTCAAATGGTTTGGACAGACTGTCAAACTCACATTGTTATTTTACGCAAAGGAACTGTAAGTCCATGCTTACAATAATTATTTTAATGTACTGTAATGGTTAAAATGAAAAAGAACAATATTTAATATTTAAATATCAGGAATTCTCTTAGAGAAAGACCAGATAGCAATATGACACAAATGGTAACAAATAAACTATTTCAGAGGCATTCAACCATATCACTATCTCCACTGTTGACTGTCACAACTAATTCACATTGTGATGTTGATCACTCTTACTGTACAAAAAACAAGGCCTCTTTTTCCCCCTAAAAGGCATTCAATTTTTGCATGGTACATACTGTAAAAAAAAATGGCAGTAAGACTAAGCTCTGTAAATCTAGCCCTCCTTAAAGTGAAGGAGTTGCTATTAACATTCAAAAACCAGCCGATGTCCTGAAGCTTAGTGTTTTGAATTAATTTGCTAATATCACTAGATAAATCTCCTACCGCCATTCATTGTTCGGGTAACAATACAGGTTCATATTTAATTCACCAATTCCTGCCTTCAACATTGGTTTTCTTCACTACAGTAATGTGGAATACAATTATTTGAAATTATTCTTCTGTGACTGAGAGAGCTGCCTAATTATGTGTTTGTTTGTTTCCCATATCTATCCATCTTGTGCATGTGTATCTGTGTGTGTGTGCAATATACATGATATAGGTACACAATATAACTAATAAAATAATTAATGTATTTTTTCCACTGATTGTATGCAGCCACAACTATGAATATGTTATTTTGGCTACATATTACAGCTGTGATGATAGACATATTCCTCCTATATCGTTAAGTACATTTGACAGAATGGAAACAAAAAATATATTTATTGACACGGGCAGCATGTAAATTCACAAGTTTATGTTCCAAATATAAATTGTTTGGCATTAGTGACAGTGCTGATGCCTTGGTCCCACCTCCTCTAGTTTATTGGACCCTCCTACTCTACAATCTGATTGGGTATCTCTGAACCAATCATTTTTTGGTGAAACATTTTTCTGCAAGTAAAACTCCCACAAGCATACAGTTCAGTTTATTCATTTCACTTAGAAATTCCATTGTGATTTGTTCACCGACTTGTTCAATGGTACTTCCTCTTTGCAAAAAAATAGATCTGAAACACTTGTGTTCCAATATGTTAAAAATTGCTCATTATTTGGGGTAAGTGCTATGGAGTAAGCTAAGTACCACCAATAGGTCATTTAAGAAAATTAATATTTCTTATTGAATTATAGTCAAAGTCTCTCAATAATGTACCTTAGCTACTCATGTTTGTTAAAAACGCAAACCTAACAGCACATCACATAGTCAGCTAATTAGTCAAAACGCTAACAAATCTAGGTGAAATTGTTCTAAATCATAAAAATGTTGCATCTCTAAAATCCAGTTGCAGCGTAAGGGAAATCACTGCACATGTAGGCTATACATACTACACCAGGAGATGGTGCATTTCAGTCACAACCAAGGTGCAAACGACCCGAAGAAATGGACAAACTCTCTCGTTCGTCAACTTATTCACCAACTCAGCCATTCGCTAACTGTAGGTGTATAAGTATGGGCCCAGGTTTAGTTTTCAGCCAATCATATGCTCACTCACAGCACGCCCTTACATGTGTCACTGGCTCTGACTGGCCGTAGTCAAGGAGAGAAGCAGCATTCATGTTAAATTTCTGAGGACAAGCGTGAAAAGAAGAAATCTTTGCAGGGACATGAACGATAGTTCCCGTAATGAACTCGTTTCCCACAAACGGCACACCATTAGAATTAAGGGGTTACATCCTTCCTACTAAGGTGTTGTCTATCATTGCTGAAGACCAGTTGCAATACTCAGGAACAGTTCAGAGGATGGTAAAAATCCCTGGATGTCGTTAAAGAGTGTGATACGGTACAGTGGACCAGAACGTTGGAATATTAAAAGTCTGAAATAAACATGAAAAGAAACAATGTACCAGCATAATTTACAGAAGCGAAAAAATCGTTACAGAGTTTAGAGTTTATAGTATATAGTTTAAGCGTATGGTGTGGCCACGCTACCATTTGGCACCAGCTAGTCCGGAATTATATACTATTTGTCAGCGATCAGTGAGTTATTATTCTTCATTATACAATCATGTGCCGCATAAGGACATTTCACTCACCAGCAGGTCACATATACAACTGTGTTGAAAAATTGCATAGTGAAGTGGTAGAGTAACACATTACAAACCTACTGCACTGTCAGACTTATAAAAGTATACCACATGCAATTATGTACAGTACATAATATACTTATTAATGATTGGTAATACACAACTGGGTAACTGTTTTTTTTTAATTTACTGTACTTTTAATCGTTATTTTAGTGTTTAGTCTTTCCACTTGCACACACACACAGTCACCAAGCAGTTGCAGACAATGGTGTCCATTACTCGGTTTATTTTGGCCTCAGCTGGTGCCATAATTGGGCCCGCCCTGGACTCCGTCCCTCCTCAGAGACGGGCTTGCATATGATCATCTTACCCGTATAATTTGTGTTCATGCATGGGGAGATTCGATAAGAAGATGAGGCGTATCATGTTGAGATTGTTGTTGTGCTGGAAGAAAATATGCTTGCACATTATTATTATCGTTATTATTATTATTATTAGTAGTAGTAGTATTAACAGTAATAATAATAATAACAACCAGTTTCAATTAATTTAACAATTTAAGTAACAAAAAGAACATGAATTTGCTTAATTCTTTTTGTTCCAGTTTGTCTTGCACAACAACAGTTCAGAAATGAAGAAGCAACTGATCTAATGACAGCTTTGAGAAGACTACACCTATGATGTGATGGCAATCAAAGTTTAACTCAAAACATTATCGGCATAATCATGCGTGTGTGCTTGAATAATAGTAAGAAATGTGGGTGTAAATGCAACATTGCACATCGCTATCTTTTGTGCCGAGAAGGAACAATGCGAAAGCCGTACCTGTTGCAGTACATTGTAGTTTCTGTCTTGTAAATTTAACATGACTCTCTCACACCCGGCGGAAAAGGATATTAATCAGAATGGAAAATGGCACACTAAACAAGAACCACAACTTGTACTTTGCTCACAGGAAAGCTGTCCCCATAACCTAGTTTACCACATCATTGTTTGTTTCATTTTACAATTTAACACACAGACATGAGTCACGATGTTTATATATTTCTAGGTCATGGTACAAAGCTGCCGCTGCAGTATCCTAATATATTTTGAGTATGCAATAGAGGGGTAACAGCTCATTTCCTTTCCTGCCATGCTATGGAAATACTCAAAGCACTGGAAGGTGTAACCCTGCTGGATTGATTCTGAACATGTCCTCCAGGAATTACGTAGCCCAGTTTGTTTATTTGAAAAATATAACAAAACAGAATACAAGGGAATAAATTCTAAGAAATACAATGCCTTGAAATGTAAAAGGAAAACCAGAGGTTACCTGTGAGTGCAGACTGATCTGGAGAATGATTCAGTTACAATCACTTTAAAGCATGATTGCTGTGATGCCATGCATTGAACACTGAGCTACATATTGAACAATTTATCATTTTTTCTGATGTATTATATAAATGCTCATGTAAGATACACTAGCAGCCTTTCCCGAATGTGCAGAGAGGCATAAAAACACATGACAATTTAATTGCAGTTTCTCCATGAGGAAATAACAGGAAGTCATTGGGGACACTTTACTGAGCATATTAGTCCGTATTAGGTGGTCACTCTAGTGTGCATGTGACTATTTTTTCTTCTCACAAAGGACACCAATTAAAGAATGAATTTAAAAAAAATAATAATTTCATATTAGCCACACACGTCATTGTCTTCAATCTATTTTTATGCACAGTGGACAACATGAAACACTCTACGGTATTTGCAGAAAGTTTGAGATATTTAAGCTGGCATATTGCATTCATGTTTTATATTATTTTGTTTTTATCTAATAACATGCATAGCTAATGACAATGTTTATGGTTTGATCTTTACTCATGCACATGCAGTAACTATATATTTTCCTAAAGCAATTTAGCTTAAAGTACTTTTGCTCAAGGGTATGATTACTAGTCACACATTTGGGTCTTTATGTGCTCTACACAATTATCAGAATTTTCTTGGCAGAAAATATACCTGTTCCAGTTAGACTTTCAGAGATACTTAAAATGAGCTCTAAGCTTTTTATCTTTCACGGTTCAAAGAGACAGCACTGCAATGCTTGTTCTTTCAAAAACAAAAAGACTGTCTGATGCTGGTTCACATTATTTATATAATGCCTTCTGTTTTGCTAATGCAGAATCACATGATTGATTTGGCGTGTGCTTTCTGAGGACCTTAGAGAAAAACGAACTGTCTTACACCACTCATGGCGCTGCTTGTTGTTACAAAAAGATCTTTTCTAGTTTTGTTTTGGTTTGCTTGGCCAAAATTCGGAAGGAAAAGTTTAAATGCGTTGGCATGAATGTATAGAATGATTCCTGATTATCATAGCTTGGTGTCTTATTTAACTGCAGTGACTTCTGCTCTGGGAAAAATTAAGAGACCACAGCACCATTTTTTGTTTCAACTGATGGGTGTGCATCTGTGCATTCAACATTTCAAGATTTTTTTTCTTGCAAACTGCAGCCTGGTTCTTCCGTGTTTCTCATTAGTGAAGGGCAGCTTCCTTGCTTTATTGGGACTTCAGTCCTGCTTCAAAGAGTCTGATATGAACTGTCCTAGCAGTGCACTTCACACCTGCACTTAATGTTTCCTATTCCTTTTGAAGGTCACTTGATGTCATCCTCCGATTCACGAGAAGCTGTCGGATAAGTTAACAGTCATCTCTGCCATTAGAAAGTCGCTTCAACCCTCTACCTGGCTGGTTTCTGGTCGTTCCCAGTGTCTCCTGTTCCACCTTATTCTTGCGTACTGCTGTCTTAGAATTTCTTTTGCCTGGAAGCAGCCTGCTGCTCAACGTAGCTTCTGCCAGCAAAACCAGATTTTAAAATTCAGATTTACAAATTTTTTTAATATGGTGTGCACTCTTAATCTTTCCAGAGCTGTATGTATGTATGCATATTATACATAAATATGTATTTTATATATATATATATATATATACACACACACATACACACACACTCACACACATATAGTAGGTGTATGTGTGTGTATACATATATGTATATGTACAGCACCCTCCACAATTATCTCCACTGAGCAAATGAGTAAAAAAAAAAAACAAAAAAAAAAAACAAATCCTTCATCAAGAAATAATTAGATCTTCCAGAACATAACCCGGACAAAATGGGATGTATAAGCAGTATATACTGCAGAGAGTGCTGTGGGTGCCGCATGCTGAGACCCACGCCTTAGTGCTTGGCATTGCAGTCCGTTTAACAAGGCAGCCCCCCGCCCCTCGTGTGATCTTATGTTGGTCTTACGCCTGACTTTCTCTGCTGATCATCATAAAGTGCCCATATAGTGAAGCTCACCGCTGGCCTTATGTTGGGTTGCCAATTATAGGTTCTTATTCCGCTTGTGGCACCGCTACACTCTAAAGTTGGGTCATGATGCCTGGAATTCTGGGGATTGTTCTCTTTATTCCAGTTCTGGTACTGGCTCAAAGTCTTTTCTAAAGAGTTCTAAAAGGATGAAACCGAATAAGAAAGCAAAGAATGTAGAGCCTCCCGGACAACCTGGTCCAGTGGTGCAAATTCACAGGGACAAAATGTGTTGTTTGTCTCATATAAAATCACAGAATATACATCACAGAATATGCATCACAGAATATGCATCACAGAATGTACATATTCTTCTTTTGGTTACTTCTAGAGTCATTTTCATCATATTGGATCCCACATTTTACTCACTCTCTAGCAGAATATTTATTAATTTGTTCTATCTATCCATCCATCCATCCATCCATCTATCTATCTATCTATCTATCTATCTATCTATCTAGCCTGTCCGACTATATGCCATTTGTGTTTCTGTTAACTTTTTTGTCATTTTTTAAATTGCATTACAATAAACTGTTTTTCTTACAGGTTACATATTTGATTTTGGATGTTTGGCATGACATAGACACAGAAGACAGTACTTTCAATGAGCTACATTTAATATTCAGCACTCGGTAAAAGTTCTCTAAAGAATAAATATTTCTTTCATATCAGAGTCAACTTTGACATTAAGTTTGGAGTCATCTTGTCTGTTGTTTTACAAGTTGTATTGTTGTTTATGGATTGTGTTTATTTAATATTCAGCCTACAGGAATTAACTATAGTGACTCAAAAAAGATTAACTAAATTCTTTATGAATGTGTTATGATTTGGGAACACATTTAATCATGCGCATCATTTTGTATGCTTTACTAACTTTCATCACTGTGGAGAATTTGGCTTCTATCGTGGTGCTTAACTATATATAGAAAAAATTGCATATTTTAAATATGATATGTGATATATTACAACATCCATTAATGATTACTGACTTTGTAAAGTGACCAAATACTTTTTAAGTCTTCATCCTTTTGTACCTATTTATAACTGTTAATATCGGCGTAAATTATGTGTACCTGTCTTAATTCTCTTAAAGTGAATAAGTGCACCTTTTATATTAGTCCCCTGATGTTATGCACTGACTTTCCATCTGTTGCCTTGTTACCATATGCTCTTCTGGTTGCGTTCATCCAGATCTGTCCAGGATAGCAAAAGTTCTTAGAGACCAAATATGACTGATTCCTACCTCAGTACCCTAATAATTGTATTATTATTTCTATGGTAATGCATTCTGATGTTCTGGAGAAGGCATTTCCTTATTGTCCTACGAATTTACTATGCTTTTGCCAGAGATAGGAGATTTGTGTATGTTTGAAGGGGTAAATGTGCTCATCATTGTAGACATAAAACATTCTGGCATACAAACACCATATAATTGGTGTACACAGGCCATGTTTTCATTAATATGGCACCTAAGACCTGTCATTAAATGCAGCATTCAGACTGACACTATTTGGAAAGCACTTACTCTGAATAGTAGTTGCTGTCAAATACTATTAACAAGCTCAGCATTCAGTGTCTGGCTCGTATCTCCTGCTAAAAAGGGAAAACCATGAAGCGCCAACAGGGTGCAGCCAGGACTCGTTGATGCAGCATGTGAATGAAGCTTGTCATGTCTCAGACAAACCAACCGAAGGGCTACTGTGGCACTAATGGTGAATAATTTGTACAATGATCACGGGAGTAACGTGTGAAAGTAAAGAGGGCATTGAGCTCTATGGTGTCAGGGCAACGAAGCCATAGGTCAGCAACTACAATGGACATGCAAGCGTTGGAACTGGACTTTGGGGCAAAGCTGGATCCCATGTTCTGTTAGTCGGCTGGGTACATGCTGAGCATCTGTGGGATATGTTGGACCAACAAGTCCAATCTACGGCTACGTAGGCCCATGTGGAGTCGGGCTCCATGCATTGCACAGGCTCCTGTGATTATCAAAATGATCTGCCAATTGAGACACAGTATCCCTTCTGTTGCTTTGTGCCAGATGTTACAGCCTTCTCTCTCATCTTACATTGATGAGTCTTGGTTGCTCAATACCCCATTGGTGGTTAATGGTCTTTCCCTCCCCAGATTGCTTTCAGTATGTACTGAGAAGGGTGCTGACCGTGAACACCCTACACGCTATGCCGTTTTGGAGACAATCTGACCCAGTCATCTGGCCATAATGATTTGGTCTTTGTGAAAGTCACTTAGAGCTATATCCCTGCCCATTTTTTCTGCATTAAACATTTCTACTAGTGCCAAATGTAGGTTTATCGTTTAAATTTTCACAGTCCTTGGCACTCACCATTTTTATGATAGTAAGTAGGGGAGGGGGAATCGATTCTGTTACAAATCGTGATTTTACAAGGTAGCAACTTTAATATCACAGTATGAGTTAAAACATCGATTTCTAAACATCAATTTAAACATGGTTTACTGAAATGATGTTGTTCACGTTTGGTACAGCTAATATATCTTCCCAGTTGTACAGCCTGGTTTTGTTAAGAGACTGACACGCGCGAGTTTGGCATGACGATATCATGAATGAGTAAGGATGTCCTTTCTTTCTCCATCTCAAATTAAAGTGATGATAAAGCATAAACTTTCAATGAATATTTCTATACCTCTTCCCTGAACACTAGGAACAGTTTCTTAACAAATAATTTTACTATTTTCCCCTCACCCTGTGTCTTTAGCTGTCATTAGCTATAGCTTGCCAGTTACAACACTTTTCACACTACAGTGTTTGAGTTGCTGACAGGCGCAGATATTTAGCCTGCTAGATATCTGATGGGCATCTGCAACTCTGTCTGGTTGTGTCTTTGAACTAATGGCAACCGAGCGCTAATTAGCCAGTGCAGAGCGAACACTGATTTGCCTCCAATCTGGGGCTATTGTTTGTCATTGCCAAAAACTTCCAGCAGTTGGAAAGTCTGGGCTAAAATCATGTAATGTGAACTTTGCTTTAGTTATGTTTTTTAGCCTAGTCTGAATATCCTGGCTAAAGTACACACTCGGATGATGCTGTCTAAAATGAGTTAGCATGTTGAATGTGTTTCCAGAAAAATATCCGAGTTGGGTATAACAGAGCCGACAGACATACTTATCTGTTACTCTCTCATTCTGGTTTTGGCATAATGTACTGGGAAGCCAAAGTGTTTCCAAACTAGTGATTTAAGTGATGTAGGAGGGTCTTTGAGCTCTCTAGCACTAGCTGTAACCAACTCAAAGCCATAATTAGCATAATGCTTACCATGTTGAACATCTACTCGTGAATGTAGGTTTCACCCACGTCAAGAAATTCATGTCACTGCACATTCCAAAGTGAAGATGCTATAAACCAAAGGCAGAAGATGAATATGTTTACTGTTGTCTTTACTTTAAATGAAGACCTGAAATGCTCTTCAGCAAAATCTGTTTAAAAATTGCAATACATATTGAATTGGCAAACATATATGAAGAGAATATCAATTCCCACCCCTATTAGTCAGCATTATTTGCTTCACATGGGGGTGTTCTAGATCATCAGTGCATATACAAACACAAAAGTAAACATTCCATATTATGGACCTCTCATGTTGTCATGGAAATTATTTTGAAGGTTGACTGAAATCGTTTTTGAAAATGGTCCCAAATTTCGGCAACAGATAAATCAATGTGCCACTCAACGGTAAGATAATTACAGTGCTGCATATCACACCTGAATCTTTATACATTATTTTAACGAGTATGTTACAATGTAGATTAATCTTAGAGCTTTTGGACTATGCACTTCTTTTGGACTGTTTGGTCCCGTTATACAACATAACATTATGTGTATTTAATAAAATACGTTACAGGCTTTGCTATGATGTAATTTTCCTTGTGCAGGTTATTGCTTAAAGATGTAGGCATACAGTACCAAATCCTAATTGCATACACACTCTGACGAAACAGCTTAAAACTGTTAAAACTATGGGGAGTATGACCAAAATGTCATATCTTATTATTTTATGGTAACAATCCCAATCCACAAGATAAATGATGATTCATTCATTCACTCATTTGTTTATGTTTGTTTGTTTTGTGTGGAATGTATGTAGTAATATTAACTAACCATTTAAAACCACTGAACCAGCGTGTTCATCCTTACAGGAAACACTGCTTGTAACATTATAATAACAAACATGATTATAAGGTACAGTATGTAAAATATTGTACACAGAAAAGAAACTATAGCAAATGTGTTTTTATTTTCATTTCAAGTGTTGTGTACAAATGAACATAATTACTTATAACTGCACTTCTGAACTCAGCTTATAACAACATAAACAAATAATGGATAAATAAAATAACTAAAGACACAATGTTTTGAGTTATGGATGACATTTTCACACATATATGCATAGCCATGGACTATGTGTTTACCATGTGACACAAGCACAATGTTTCTAACAGTTTACTGTAATCAGTGCATGCTCCTTACTTCTGCTGGTATATAAAGGCCTATTTATTTATTTGTTTGTTTGTATTTAATAAATTCATTCATTCATTCAATATTTATTTAGCCAAGTTAGCTAACTGGTTCAAAAAAGATCAAATACGTTTTTTGTTAAAATTCTAGCCAATGAATTAAGATTAATTAAGACACTTGAATGATAAGCTCTTGCTGGTTTGTTCTGTCATTATAATAATAGTGCACTTGTAACTGGCCATTCATTGGAAGCTGAACTTAGCAACACTTAGCAGCCTAGTTGACTCCCCAAAAACACTTATATTTGTAATGTGCAATTTGATTTACTTGTATATCATTCTGGACAAAAGCATTGTGTAAAAAAAAGTAGAGCTGCATTGAGATTCTCTGGATTCCTCTGAAATGTGTATTGTGGATACATTTTCATAATATGTGTCAGTATATTTCTGTACTGGCTCCCTCAACAAGATGATTGTTAGGCAAAATCCTCTGTATTGTTATGATTGTTTTCTTAAAAAGTGCAAAAACTGCATCATGACAGTCTGTAGATGAGGATCTAGAAATTATCAGGATCTAAATATCACCAAATACAAAGATGCTTGTTGTTATTACAGTGCAACATGGACTTCCTCATAGTCACGAACAAATACACACATGCAAGTACACATGCTTATGGGTGCACATACACCAGCTCAGCTCAATTATATGGGGAGAGGAATTATAAAAATAGCAATGTTATTGATTATAGTGCATCCTGAAACATTTCATTTGCTCCGATGTGTGTGAGCTGCATATGTAATGATTTACAGCTGATGCCATTATCTTCTTCAGTCACCAGGGAGAATTAAGTGTTCTGGGGATGAAGCAGGATGGGGGGTGGGGGGGGGGAGAATTCAGTAACAGAAGAAAAAACAACCAGCGTCTGCAATGGAGTTGGCAACCTTACAGGAAAGAGTCGAGTGCCATTCAGATAACACACGTCTGCCAGGCTGGTACTGGTCAAACTTCAGGGTCAAATGGAAGTACTTTGGTATTTTGCCCGATGTACTGAACTCGAGATGTACTTACAGGAAATCCAGCAATATTTTAAACAACGAGATATAGGAAATCAGCAAGGATCCAATTATTTGAAAGCAGGAAAAAAGTTGACCCACTTATTAGGGCCCAAATAATGATTTATCCAATGATCATTTGTTTTGTATTTTGTGAAATATTCTGCTGACCATAAGTCTCCTGAAGGCCCCTAAAATTTACATTATTCATGATTTGCCTCAAGAAAATTGAATGAGGTAGAATATACAAATGACTCTTATCTTTAATTTGTTTTTACTTATTAACTACTAGAGCTATTTGTTTTCATAAACATCACACCAGTGTTATCATAATTTTATTCAGCACTGCATCATGTTTGTTTCTTGCACTAATAAAAGCCAATTACAATAATTAGATACATTAAAATAACTAATAAAATCTCTCACCTCAGTGGTTATTTTATGTTTGAATAAAATTAGATACAGATCCTGTTGAAGACTGGGGCACTTTTTGAAAAGGTTATATTCCCTTTTGATAGAGGAATAAAGGTTATACTGTTCAGAATGCATAACATTTCAAATAAACATCAGGCCTGATTTACATATTTACCTTCCTAATGGGCCTCTGTGTATAAACAGACTGCAATGTGCCAGGTTCTCACAGATATCACCTCCCAAACCCTGCATTTGTCCTCTCGTTTTTAATAATGGACACATATCATCAGCATGCATCAAACACGTCCTC
>JABFEA020000038.1:24253911-24268940 GCA_019775915.2 Cyphomyrus plagiostoma
GTTTCCCTGCTGAGACTGCTGCCCCCACGACCCGACCTCGGATAAGCGGAAGATGATGGATGGATGGATGGATGGATGGATGGATGGATTTAGTCAAGTAACCCCCCCACCACACACACACACACACACACACACACACACACACCCTGCACCCCACCCCTTGCAGCCTAGGAAATAAATTCAGGTTTTACATAAACTTCATGTCTCATGGCACATCACAATGGAGAATAGCAAGAATGAAGCTGTAAAGACATACATTACACTCGCAATGGCTAAATAAAAAGTCTAGGCTGTTTCCGCAGCTGCACATGGGAAGTATATGCATTCCTGTAATACCAGGACACGTCTTTGCTCGGCTCATCATGGGCTCCACCTTCAAGACACACTCTTTGAGTCAGCAGCAAAGGTAATGACGTATCATTGAAAGCCACATATTAAACAATATTTAAAAAGACACTACAATGAATCAACATTTAACTTTTAATTTGTTATAATAAATCATAATGTTCTGCATCTTCATCGGGTACAACATTGTTTCACTCTTGCATTTCCTAATTACTATGCATTTTCATGTTTTTTTTTTTATGTGGTTACTTGACGTAAGAGAAAGGCACTTCACCTAAGAATAATTTTAAAAACACTATAGTTATGCACATGGAATTCAGTTCAATCCGTCCATCCATCCATCCATCTATCCTTTCATCTTCATAAGAACATAAGAAGTATACAAACGAGAGGAGGCCATTCAGCCCATAAAGCTCGCTTGGGGAGAACTTAATTAATAGCTTAGAGTTGTTAAAATCTTATCTACCTCTGATTTAAAGGAACCCAAGGATTCAGCTTGCACTACGTTATCAGGAAGACTATTCCATACTCTAACTACACGTTGCGTAAAGAAGTGCTTCCTTAAAACCCGCTAATTTCCACCTATGGCCATGAGTTCTTGTATTAGAACTAATGCTGAAGTAACTATCTGGTTGAACAGCTTCCAAACCTGTTAGAATCTTATATCAGTAACCACTTGTTCTATACAGTCACTGGGGATTTGGAGCTTATGGACACATGGCAGGAAACGACCCAGGATGGGGTGCCAACCCATCACAGGGCACACTCACACACCAATCACACCTACGGAATATTTTGTGACGCCAATTATCCTCGGCTCGTCCTTGAGCTGTGAAGGAACCGGAGAACCCAGAGGGACCCCCAGGGCGGCATGGGGAGAACATGGAAAGCACCCCCCCACGGCGCCGCCCCATGAATTCACTTATACCAGCAAATTTAATAACTCTAAGATTAATTATGACGGATGGCTTCTAACCAATATTAAAATAAATAAGTTCCTTCTGTTAGCTCAGAATAAATTTCTTTGTCAATAACAATTTTCTGGTTGACATTGACAATATCCAGTATAAGCTCAAATATGTCAGTGGCAGAGTGATTGATTATAACTTATGTCCCCATATTTTCTTTGTACGGTTTTCTTCATATTAAAATATGTTCCTTTAATTAATCTTTGTAGGGCTCCATTCAATACGGCATTATATGTGATATTAGACGAGTGTTATTTCTCATAAAACACGTAGGTATGTGTAGGCATATACTGTATTGTCACCATGCACCAAATTTATCATAGATTATATGATATATCATAGATTATAGCTCCTATAATGACTCAGCTACCATTTGCATTTTTCTTTATCTAAAATGTTCTGATAAGCGAGTGAATAATAAAATAATGTCACACTGTGCACGTAATCATTACATCTTTTAGCTGCTTCCATTGCTGATGTTTTGCTTCCTGTTTTTCATTCGGTGCCACTTTATAATTGACACCTCATGGTTGTCCATCCTCTGGAATCACCCCAGAACATCCGTCTGTGGCCTAACAAAGCATCACTGGTTTATTATCCCATCAGCTCGTCCAGTAACAGCCACCATGTCTTCCCTGTTCTTTGAAATTACTCTTTCACTTCATAGCCATTTGCATCCGTGCTTTTGTTTTGATAATTTCATTTTATCAGTGAAACCCACATGTGCCGAATTTTATTTCAAGCATAAAAATTACAGCCTGTGACCCTCTACTGGATAAGCAGTATGGATGGATGGATGGATGGATGGATAAAAATATAAAAAGATACAACTTATAAGAAAAGATGGATAATATATTTGTTTCACTTAACATAGTACACTGCAAAAAAAAAATCGCTTTTCAAATTTAAGATTAACTGTTTCTGCTTTGAGACAAGATGGACTATAGCTAGCAAAATTATCTGCCAGTGCAGTAAGACTATTGTTATTGATTTCCTAACGTACCGTAAGACAATATGCCTAAATGCAAACAAATTGATCTTATTCATAAAATGTGTTTAATCAGTTTATTGATGAAATTAGATTTTTGCCTAAATGTAAGAAAATATTACTTGCCTATATATTCATTTCTTTACAAAGTTTTGTTTGTCTGTGTTTGCCAAATTCTTATGTCACATGATGATATTTTATTTATAAAGATGAGCGTAGTGTGCAGGTCTACGTCACATGAAGTGAGCTCACAATCGCTACTGAGTGGCATCTCCGTTAAGGAATGTACTGGCTTTGCATATACGCGAGTGCCGCCGGCCTGGAATGCAGAGGACACAGGGAAATGCACATATTTCAAGCACTGCTGCTATCTAGGTTCATTACAGTTCTGGTCATTTTCACAAGAAGACAGTGATTTATGCCCTGGGCTCTGAGTGCCACAGCCTCATTACACACTGTGATATTGTAAATCAGCAGATAATTACAGCATACATCTTACACCTCTAAGTACTGTGATTTACTTGATTTTATAGGGCCGTCATCATGACCAGCATTACATATAGTATTTTTCTCCATTTCTACAAGCAAATATATATCAGTATTAAATATCAGACTATACTGAAATGTAAGTCTCCAGGAAGTGGAATTAGGAAGTAAAATGAAATATGGACATCGTGCATCACATCTATCGGAGAGGAACTTACCATAGGCAATATTATGGTCTGTAAATGGCGATAACCATTTTATTTTTTTTCCAGACTTTGATTCCAGTTCAATTGATGTTATGGTTCAGTAGAATACATTGTGGAGGCGTTTGACATTTAGAAATCTACTGCCATTTTTAATGATTAGACACAAACAGAGATACTATGTTCAATGGTATTGCAACGAGCCTTTGCACGCAATTAAATGCAGTAAAAAAAAAATCATCATTTGACAGCCCTATTCAAAATCTGAGGCATATTCCCCGTGGACTTAATGTGGCCACTGAGGCATGCTGAGGTATTTGGCTTCATTAGATAGTTATTATGACATTGCAGTAACTCCAGGCTAACTCGATGTGTGTGTTTCCTCAAAGCATTTCTGACCACTTCAGGCCATAGTGTCCTGTATGATGATTGGACAGCGCTGGTATGCACTCTTCTGAGGAGTGGACCACAGGTGTACTAGAAAGCAAGCAGACAGCTGGCAGCCTACAGGCTTACTTTGCACATCCATTATCTAGTGGTGATAAAACAAATTTCACTTAATAAATGACCAGATTATAAAGAATTGGCTCACCTCTGAGTTTACTGTGTTATTTCTTTTCCCTTTTACCCAGGTACCTTTCGATACTTCAAAAGGGTCTTATATTTTTGTTGCCACTTACAATGCTTTTGTTTTTGGTCACAGCTATTTACCCTAGCACAGGGTTTCCCAACCTGGTCCCCAGGGACCCACATAGCCGGGAGCAGTACTGATCCTAGCCAGCGTGGCACACTAGGCCAGTGTCACCACCGGCACCCCCTATCCCAGGCACAGTGAATCTGGCTGGCAAGCATGTGCCCCCTCAGAACTTGGTACCCCAGGCTGGTGTCTATGTCGCCTATCAGACTGATCAGCCCTTGTTGTGAGAGAGCAAAAACATGGACTGTCAGCGGATCTCTTTGGACCAGGTTGGGAATCACTGACCTAACAGCTAGTTCACCTCCCATATCACGTAGCTGTTATTGCCCACAATGCAGAGGGCACAAGCACTTCTAGGGGTGTGAGCAAGTCAATTTCACTTTGCATGGGACAATTCACAGCATAGAGTCAAGGTCCCTTCAGAATCTGGTGACCTAGACAGCCCTGAGGATGAAACCTTAGTACTATTCCCTCCGCGGAACATAAAAGAATAACAGTGGCATCTATTAACACTTACAAGTCTGAATCACTAGGTAAGTTAACTTTTCCAAGGGGACTAAACTTTATACCAATACCAGTAATTTGAATAGGTGAGTAATGCAGTTCAAAGTATAGGATACGTAGTATATTTCTACATTTCATGTTTTCATTCTGTTTTCCATGAAGGGAACTTTACCAAGAGCCCGCACTGAACTGAACCCTGAATATCTGGACCTCAGATCCAGGACCGAACTGAATCCCGAATACTGGACCCCCTGCACCCCTTTAGTGAGTATAACTGGGCCAACTTCTTCACAAAGTCTGTTCTTGACAATCTCCTCCATTTGACAAGTTATAGTTGGTATAGTGGTAATTCATTGTGTTATTCTTTCAGGTGATTTACCATAGGCACATTATTCTTAAGAGTTCCATTATGTATTTATGTATTTGTACTTGGAAGAAACATGAATATTTTAAAAATAACTGCTGAAAATGTATATTGGATTATGAAGCACAGTTGTACTAACATGTAACGCCAATTATAGCTGATGACAAACTCATTGTAGATGACAGAGATATGGAATTTCTGGGGATTTTAGGGTCCGTCCTTAGATATGAGTTATGTTTTCAGTCTGGCTTCTCAAAGGGATGCTGTCTACCACCCAAAGGACTGAGCTGTTTGATTTTGCAGCAATAGCATATTTTTAGAGTGAATAATATTGTGCTTTTTTCAGTGGTGTTTGACTCTTTGGGTCAGGAGTCTTTGCTTTTGTTCATGAAATGTTCATGTCATGGTTGGGTCCCTGAGAATGGCCCTTAACTCTGAAAACTGCTCCAGAGCAGTTAGAAAATGATCCCAGGCTTTATGCTCAGTTTTGTACAACTTTTTGTCTTATAGAAGAGAAGGGTGGGATACTTGAAACCTAAAGAATAGCTAGGTTACTGTGCTATCGGAGATCCTACTTATCTTATCTCTGCATTTCTTTAGTTTGTGTGCTTGTGTTTGTTTGTATGCATGCACGTACATGCATGTTAAGCTTTCTTCCCCCTACATTTGATAGTTATCCTCTCCTAGAGAATTGCCTTTGAGAACCAGCCTCAGAGGCTTGCTGATTTTCTGTCAGGGCAGTGAATGAGAGAGGTGTGCTACATCCGCTAACTCCCCTTTCAATGATCACCGGTAGCTCAGAGAGTGATCTTGTCTCTACCCAGGGAGGCGTGCTCTGCAGAGGTGATATCCAGCTTCTGATAGGCTAGTAAGTAGTTCCATTTCTAGCTGCAAATGCAGTTCAGACTCTTGTCACTTGGTCATTGGGCCATAAGATACCTGCCATGTCCACTCTATTTTTGTCTCTCTGGTCTGTCCCTCAGGCCATCCTCTGGAGTTCTTCCTGCTTGTTAAATTGGATTTAAAGTGGAAGTGGACAGTAGTGATTGTGCTGCGATATTTTTTCATGTCAGTGCGTTCCAGATTCGGCATGTCGGTAGGACACAGGGTCATGTAGCCAGGATTTTTTTTTTCGCAAAACTTTTTATGTTGCATGTGAAATATTATATGCATAAAAGGGTTGTTATATACTTAATTTAATAATATCACAACATGTTCAATTTGCCATTTCAGTTTATATATTGCTGTATAAAAATGACCGTATACTGTGTTGAATTTTTACAATTATATTCTTTTGTTGAGTATTACAGTATATAGGTCGTACTTACACTAGGCTTATCTGTACCTTTATAAAGGTATAAATAACCTTGTGCAGAAAGTCTTGCTATTGACCAAAGCTGGTCTGGTAGACTGGCGTTAAAGGTGTACGGTATACAGTACCTATCAGCAGTGGCAGTTTCTGGCAAGGACAAGGTAGGCACAGGAAATATCTTCTGAGTGCCCCCCCCCCTCCAGGGTGTGACTTTGGCTATGACCTTTGCTGTCTATCCATTTGCACGTGGATAATGTACACAAGCATGCAAAAAGACAATAAATAGACAACAAATATAATCTTGCTTTTTTGCCTCATTATATTTGACACTATCTGGTTGAATGCAAAGTTCAAAGAATTATAAGGCTATACAGTAGGATGCATATCATTGTGTGAAGACATCTATGAGAGATCCAGTCTGACCAAGCCTGCATTGTCATCTACCTGGATTTGATTTCCTTGTTTGGTTAGCGGTGCTATTGGTGGCCACTCCTCAAGGCCTTGCAAGGGGAAGGTGCCTTTTTTTATCTCACTTTGATGGATGGGCTAGGCTATTGCCTGCAAGTGGCACTGCCTGCCAAATACATAAGTCTTAAAATCTTTGCCTCTGACAGAAAGGGCATTGGAGAGAGAGAGTATTTATGATGGAAGCAAGCTCAATAGTAATGTTTTTCGATCTGGCCAAGTGCACCAACCATAACGGCCCACATTAACGCTTTTTGTGCAAATGCAATTATTACCCTGACAGTTTCCAAATTGCACCACCAAAATGGGCCAACATTAATTTAATATATTTATTTCATTTCGTTATACTAAAGTCAGCAAACAGAGGAGATGAATATTGCTGATATAGGGTTTATTTGTTTACTGCTCAAACTTAATAGCTGTCGAAGAGAATAATTAAGATATAAATGTGACTAAATGTGATCACTGGGAATCTATTTCTGGGAAGTAGCCTGGGGTATGCCGCGTTTTTGCTTCTATCTATAGTGCCTAAGGTGGCTGCTTCAGAATACTGTGGAAGGCATCGACACTGGAAGGTTCCTCACAAAGCCTTTGTCTTTGCTGTGAGTGCCTATATTCTTTTACTGATCATTCCTTATCAGCCACATTCAAATCCCCCAACTTCACACTCTCTGTTCTGTCCTTTTCAGTGCCATTATCTTTTTGTTCTGATTAGTGAACAAAGGGCATTTTTACTCCATGATTGTCTTCACCTACATCATTCTTTTGTATCATTTTCTGCACAAAACATGTGACTCACTGAGTTTCTGGTTACCCAGAATTCATTATCACTGGTCCATAAGAACATTAACTATCCATCCATCCATCCATCCATCCATTTTCTAACCGCTTGTTTTGACCGGGGTCATTGGGGAGCACAAATTTTTAATAATTTATACTGGAACTTCATTTTACTGGCATTCCAATGCAGTCAATCCTTTCATCCACCATACTGCTTTTTCAGTACAGGGTTGTAGTGAATGGGATTATGTTGCCATTACCATAACATTATTTGGACTTTTTATTATATAAATTCTAATAACTCAAATTTCTGTTGGATAATTCTTTGATCTGACTTAATAAAGCTGTGCTTTTCTTATGAGTAAATTATTCAAATTGAAAGGGCCACAGATGCAGTTGTCTGATGTTGCTCGATTGATTTAGGTTTCAGTGTGCATTAGATTTGCTTGACCTTATTATAATAAAAGGTATTTTAATAAGATGTTTTTCAGTGTGCCTATTATTACAGCTTAAAATAATCAAATAATAATAATTCTGATAAACTTGGTCAGACTGATGTAAAAAGACAATAACCTTAATGTTATACAAAGCAGGCAAATCACACAACAAATGGTAGAATGACAAAATGAGATTTTTTTTCCTGTTTAATAAAACTTCAGTACAATAGGTTTCCAGTATTTCCTGAGGGGTCTGTGTCATTATTTATTTTATTTTACCATGGTTGCTACTTGATGCTTTGAAGACTGAATATTCTAGCAATAGTTTTTGAGTTTTTACTTGAGCAATGTTCAGTGTAATAGAGCATTTAACTGCTAAAAACAATTGTGTGGCATTTTGACTGTGATTTGGTAAGGCATTTAACAATTCCTTGCAAGCTTGTGACACTTGTATTTTGTATGATGTTGTTACTGTTTGCCTGACAAGGAAAATAATGATGGATTTCAAAATGAAGCATGCTTATTTTTAATCTTAATTTCAAAGGGAATTATGAAGATAAATGACATAAGACCTCTGAGCACCCTAGCATTATAATTTGATTTCTGAAATCAAACAGTTTCTTGGCTAGATCTAGGAGTGCATTGAAGCGCGTGACATAATCTATGCTTTTAAAAATGCAGTAGAATTGAATATGAAAATTAGGTTTTTCGATTTTTTTTTTTTTATCTTATCACATATAGGATCCCAAGGCAAATTGGTCTGAGGTGAGCAGCCAAAGTAAATGCGATTCAGAGAATCCCATGATGACTAATATAATGGACCTTGTTACTCCACCCAGATTGCGGAGACCAGGGCCTTGCCTGGGGCAAGGCTTGGGGTGGGAGCTGGTAGGCGGGCACCTGCTGGCCAGGGCGCCACCCATGGGGCCCGGCTTGATGTAGCCCGAAGGAGTATCATTGGTCCGCCCTGCAGGGGGATCCTTGGGGGTCGTGTGAAATATTAATCGGGTGGCAGTCGAAGGCAGGGGCCTCAACAGACAGATCGCCTGCTACCAAATCTGGCTATTGGCACATGGAACAAAACCTCTTTGGTGGGAAAAGACCCGGAGCTTGTGTGGGAGGTAGAGAGTTACCAACTAAATAGTCGGGTTCACCTCAGCACGTAGCTCGGACTCTGGGACTAAACTCCTGGAGAGGGGCTGGAGTCTATTACATTCTGGAGTTGCCAGAGGCAGGGGTGGGTCTACTTATAGGCCCCCGGTTTTGTGCCAGTACATTGGAGTTCACCTGGGGGAATGAGAGGGTCACCTCCCTTTGACTTTGAGTTGGGAGACAGGCTCTGACTGTCCGTATGTGCCGAACACCATTTCAGAGTATCCAGGACTTTGGAAGGGATACTGGGAGGTGCCCCATTGTTCAGCTGGGGGGGGACGGGCTTTAATGCCCATATGAGCGATGATAGTGAAACCTGGAAAGGTGTGACTGGGAGGAATGGCCTGCCTGATCGGAATCCACCGGGTGATCAGTTATTGGATTTCTGTGCTGACCACAGTATGTCCATAATGAACGTGCACCTGGCACCAGAACACCCAAGACTGCAGTCTGATGACTTGATCACTTTGATCACTTTTATAGTCATATCGTTGGATCTGTGTCCGCATGTTTTGGACACTTAAATGAAGAGAGGAGCTGCCTCGCACCTACTGCAGAGCCTCTTTTGCATCCAGAGAGAGACAGGCCACATTGAGCCTGAGTGGGCCATGTTCCGGGACTCCATTGCTGAGGTGACATTGTGGAGTCGGGGCTGTAAAGCTGTTGGTGCCTGACGCAGTGGAAATCCCCAAACCCAGTGGTGGCTACCAGCGGTTAAGGGACCTGTCAGATTGAAGGCGAGGCCTCCCGAGTTTGGTTAGCTTTGGGGACTCCTGAAGCAGCTAACAGGTACTGGCAGGCTAAGCGGAAAGCGGCTTTGGCAGTTACTGAAGCAAAAGCACGGGTGTGGGAGGAGCTTGGCGAGGCCATGGAGAAGGACTTCAGGTCAACCTCAAAAGGATTCTGGCAAACTGTCAGACAACTCAGGGAGGGAGGAACAGGGCTAGAGAAAGAATATTTCGAGGACCTCCTGAGGTGGTGGTCTTTAAGGACGGGGACCAGAGGGTGTGTTTCTGCTTTAAAGGGATCATACTCCTCGGCCTCCCTGTGAAGGTCTATGCCAGGGTTTTAGAAAGGAAGGTCCACCCACTGGTCGAAGCTCATATCCAGAAGGAATGGATATTCCATCCTATTTGCGGAACACTGGATCAGATCTACACCTCACACGGATACTGAAGGTTTTGTGGGAATCTTCCCAACCAGTCTACATGTGTTTCGTGAACTTGGAAAAGACATACAATGTCACTGATTCTGTTCATAACTGTTCATAACCATTTTGTTGTAGTAAAGAAGGAGCTGAGCTGGAAGGCAAAGCGTTCAGTTTGTCAATTGTTCTACATTCCTCCCCTTACTTATTGTCATGAGCTTTGGGTAGCGACTGAAAGAATGAAATTATGGATACAAGCGGCAGAAATGAGTTTCCTCCGCAGTGTGTCTGGAGTTTGGAGCTTGGACATTCAGGAGGGGCTCAAATAGAGCTGCTGCTCCTCCACATCGAAAGGAACCAGCTGAGGTGGTTCAGATATCTGTATGGGATGCATCTCCAGCATCTCCAACCGGGAGGAGACTCCAGGATTGATGGATAGAGAATACAGTACATACAGAGATTGGTTGAAACAAGATCCATCCATCCATCCATTTTCCAAACCGCTTATCCTACTGGGTCGCGGGGGGTCCGGAGCCTATCCCTGGAGCAACGGGCACGAGGCAGGGAACAACCCTGGATGGGGGGCCAGCCCATCGCAGGGCACACTCACACACCCGTCACGCACACATGCACACCTACGGACAATTTAGCAACCCCAATCAGCCCCAGCATGTTTTTGGACCGTGGGGGGAAACCGGAGTACCCGGAGGAAACCCCACGACGACACAGGGAGAACATGCAAACTCCACACACATGAAAGCAGGCGGAGACCGGAACCCGGGTCCCAGAGGTGTGAGGCAATAGTGCTAACCACTGCACCACCATGCCGCCCGTTGAAACAAGATAAGACTTTTTATTTACTTAACCCCCTTAACTAAATATGAGTTCTGGTTCTCTAAGTATATTGTTTCTTCATGACTGTGAGTAACTGGCAAGCATGTATGGAATGTTAATCTAGGAGTGTGGCAGTTGTACAGAAGCACTAGGGAAACTGAATTGAGCAATAGCTACTCAACTACAGACACACGAGGAAAACCGTTGTTCATTTCACTGACTGCTTTGTGTTTATAGTGTAACATGGATAACGGTCAGCAAACCACTAGTTAAAGATTTCTCAGTTTGTGGTTAGCAGTGATCATTTGCAGTCTAAGAAACTTTGCAGGAGATGGTGAATAAGCTGCTGATTCCTTCAGTAATCAGTCCAGAATAGTAAATGAAAAGGCCCACAGATTAATAAGGCTACATGGATAAATTAATAAATAATGAGAGTCTATAAAGAAAAGTGCAGTCTCTTGTGGTCAGCCTTAGCAGACCTGGTGGTCTTTGAAGGCATCATTATCCGCTTCCATTGGTTTATTGACCTAGAACTTGCACCTAAGGGGATGTAATGTGTAGCTGTGGAAGGCTTAACATATAACTATGAACGGCTGAAATAAGACTTTGAAGTTTTGATTCTATTTCAACATTCTTTCTGTTAAGATTTTTAACAAATTTAAGTCTTCGAAGCTGTGCCTCGAAAACGATGGTCCGCATCAGCAGGAAACACAGTGTAATCCACGTGGACATGCATTTCTAATCAAGGCTTTTTGCCAAATAATTCTTATCCAGGAAGACCTTAGAATTGCAACCCTTCCAATGATTTATAATTGAGAGCAAGTTGCTGTCTACCATTGCTTCCTCTAAAATTTCAACCATTATGAATTAATTCTTCATTAAAATACAATACAATATTGTCTTGCTTTGGAAGACAATAGAGGATAAATCAAACCAAATTGAAGCACACTAACTTTCGAAAACATTTCCGTGATATAACAAAATAATTCCAGCAGGTTTTTTTGCTTGTTTGTTTTTGGCAAACTTGTTCATTAAATTTTTCAAAGGAGTTTAGCTGAAAGGAAGTAATACAATATTTCTGGCATAACCTAATGAAAATGACCTCCTTTTTGGACTCATCCATCTCATTGTGGAAATGGGATTTTACTCCATAATAGGTTTCTCATCCTTCAGCACTGTTTCACTCATATTTACAGACATGAGCAGAAAAAAGATGGACATAGATTAGCACAGCAGATCAAAGCTATATAAACTCTCATATTCTGTGTCTCTGTGTAATTATTATACTTTGCTATAACTGACACAATAGGGGCTGAAATTAATAATCACTGTGTGGCCTCAAAAAGCTTATAAGATCCATAGATAGGAAGAAATAAACATGTTATGAATATTTAACATTTATACCCATCATCTTTCTATGCTCTTGAATAATTATTGTAATTCTTATTGCTGCAGTTCTTGCTGAATGATATACTGCTCGAATGCTCTTACATTAGGCTACACTAGATCTAAACATTTCAGGTATTCTCCATAAGCATTTTAATATTGGAATAGTTTTCACAGAGCTATAGACTGTTCTCTATTTGTGATACGCAGACTGAGGCTGTAGGCCCTATTGAATAACCTGCCATAGGCTCAGCTGCTGTGTAATTCTCCTGAATATTTTACTTAAATTATGTAGTAGACACTTGCATATACTGTACTTTTGGTGACAATTGCTTCACCTATAATAAAGAATGCTTTGTTATGCTAATTCAGATGCCACCAACAAATAATCTACTATGGAATTTCCTAGGTGGAATCCTGACAAGTCATCCTTCTGAAAAGCAGATTTCAACAGTGTGCCTTGCGTCTCACACATGTGGCTCTTTCTGGGTTATCCTGAAGTTGTTACATGTAGTTTTGGCTTATCCCACAAAACGCTTAAAAGGATGAATCTGTCTGGCAATTAGGCCAGCTGGGGCATAGCAGTGACATACTTGGCGTTGCATGTGCCTGGTTCCACTGAGACTCCTGAAACAGGCAGTGAAAAAGTGCAGATGGGGTTTCAGCCTGAATCGGAGGCCGTGCTCTCAAGTAATCAGTCATTACACACACTTCTGTAGTTATTAGAGACTCCTGACCACATCACCCTTGTACTCTACCATAAATTCATCTGTTGTGTACATCAATTAGCATACTGTTCAGGAGATGTGCATCACAGTAGCTTCACTGGCATTCAGCAGGGTGGTCTTACATGACCTAAGCAGTCCTACCAGCCTCTTAAAAGGCTTAACCAGGTAAAGGCTGCCCAGGTGAATACAGGATATTGCTGGAGCAGCAGGTTAATTTTTGGCCAATGTGTCCACCGCTCGCAACCGGGTTTTCCACAGAGGTTGCAAAAAGCACCGTTCCGCCACAGGAAGACGGGGCTGAAGCGGGCCAGACTGTGCTAGAGGGCAGCATACCTCAGAGTAACCTTTCCTGTGAAAGGAAAGCGACTGCACTTGGTGCAAGGTACTTTTGCTTGAGGCCATAGGGCAAGACAGGGTACAGAAGACACTTTTTGTACTTTATAATTTAAAGCAAGAAGCTTTGCTTTGTTTGTAGGACGTTTCTTTTTTTTCCCCTGAAGTGCTTTGGCTTTGGTACCATCTTCAGTTCACTGAGCTCTGCACCTTTGTGGTTTCACATGACCTGCTAGGAACAACTGCATAGACATTCTCTCTGTTGAGTTACTGATGTACAGATTACGGTGACAGAATTTTGGAGGTGGTGAAACTGCCACTTCAGAAAAGGAAAACAAAGGCAGAGGACAATAGTGCATCTGTCTTGGCACGGCATTGTGGGTAGCAGTGGCAGATGCTATTGCCTAAATCTGATTCATTTAGCTTGATTGTAACAGTGTGCCAGTACAGGAAATTGATAGCTCTGCATTTGCGAGTGTTGCCTTATTACAACATTTTTTAAAGGGGCAATTCACCCCAAAACTGGAAAACATACAATTTAGAGGGACTTTAGTGTTATCTATCCAGCTAGGTTATTCTGCTGGGAGTTGCCTAATGTCGGCGATATCAGCTGTTGAAATGTTGGTCTTCTCTCAAATATAATGGGACTGAATAGCATTCTTTCTGTGGTGATAAAAGTGCTAAAAATGCATTAGAAAAATTCAACTGCAACCAGAAATCATGACCTGGTTACTCATGCTAACTCACAGATTGTGCAGTGAGCAGCTTAATGTAGGATCTATTTTCTTCTACTATTTCCTTCCACTCCGGCAGTGCTAAAAAGCTTTTGCCTCGATGCTGCGTATAGGAAGATGACAAGGACCCATCCTGGGTTTAAATGACAGTACTAATGCAGAAACATAATGCAGTTTAAAGCAGCTTTTCTCCCCTCACACTACATAGTGAATTCTATTACATGAAATAAAGTGGCAGCATAAGTAGAAGTAAGTTTGATGTATATCTTAGTTAGACACAGAGATGCAGTTCCTCAAAAGGAGACTGTTTAGAAACTGTTACTAAGGTTTATACAGATTTTTATATAATATTTTAAATAATATTTTGTATTTTATATGATATATTGTAGAGTTCAACAGTATTGCTATAAATATATAATCTGATAATAAATATCAAGGTCTAAACCAGGCAGCAGAAAGAAAAGGTGCCAGCGAATCACACGGCATGAACACACACACATGCATGTCTTTGTGGGGACTCATTTCCATGGGGAAAACTCTAATCGCGACATGACAGCCTTAACCCCTACCCAGCCCTAACCTGAACCGTAAGTAACCAAACAAAATACGAGACTTTTGGCATTTTTAGGTTTTTGATTGCATTCAAATATCATTGTGGGGACCTGACATATGGTTTTTATAAGATAGAGCTTTCCCATATGAGGACCAGGAAAGGTAAAAAAAAAAAACGGATATTCATCACGTTGTGGGGACATTTGGTCCCCACAAGGTAAGGTATACCTGGAGTGCACACACAGACACACACACTGCTGTACTGAGGAAGAATGTTACAAATATGTTCTTATTATTTACTGAAGAAAAAACATCTGTTATCATAGGACTTTAAGTAAATGCTGACGTCACAATAAAGCTTTAACAGTGAATTCAAGCAGTTTATTTTCATATAGTCTAGTGTTTCATGTACGTGGATCAAGAAAAGGCTCCTCAAAAAGTCTTGTAGAACTTAAATCTTAAAGAACTGAAATCTTTGTTCATTTTAAAATATCTTGCTGAGCAGAACTTGCGGCAGTGTTTGGGCTGCGGGCGATGGAGGACGTGTTTGATGCATGCTGATGATATGTGTCCATTATTAAAAACGAGAGGACAAATGCAGGGTTTGGGAGGTG
>JABFEA020000038.1:24269121-24279468 GCA_019775915.2 Cyphomyrus plagiostoma
CCCCCCCCCCCCCCCCCCCCCCCCCCGCGGCACAAGTGGGAAGCTTGCATTCAGCACCCTTGGCCATGTCTGGGTTCATCATCAGCTTGTGCTCTGTTCTGCCTAGAACAGCCACCAGACAGCTCCCATAAGCTTGAGCAGGGTTAGGATAAGAGAAGGGCTCATGGATGCATTTATTTTAATGGTTTATTATTAATATTGACATATTGGAAATCCTAGCTATTAAGTAATGCATTTTGATATTCCTTCTTTAATATTACTATTCATTTCATAATGAAATGTCCCTCATACAGTTAGGGATAATAACTTTAATGTTTAACTGTTCTTTTAAAAAGTAAATCTTTTAATATGACCTAGATTAATAGTGATATGGCTTTCACATCAGAACACCAGCTTACATGATGAAGATTTTTTCAAAACTTGTACTAGGAGCAAACTGTCTACTGGTTTTTCGTTTAATCTTATAAGCCAAGACAAGTTTATTGTCCACCAGACACCTTAGTACTATATACATTCAAATAATTCTGGAAATTTTGGATTCTTTTTTTCAAAGTAACATAGATCCAACCATACTGAGTCTCTAGAATAATCCATTATAATGATTCCCATCACAAATGAAAACAATGTTCGGAAATACACTTGAAATAAAATCAAACCATCCATCCATCCATCCATCCATCCATCCATCCATCCATCCATCTACCAGTCATTGATCTTCCACACTGCTTATCCAATAGCTAGTCATTGTAACCCTCTACCAAGAAACACATGGCACTGACAGGAGGTACTGTACATGGGATCCAATTTATGGAGCGTTTTCACTGGCTACAGAAACCAAGCTACACCAGAGTGGGACTGTGAAGAGACACTAGTTACAGTGCGGTCCCCGATGGCTTCGGTTTTCCACTGCAGAAGGCTCAGTTCAGTTTGGAGTGTGACAGTTACATAGAACCAAAGACACTTATTTACTGTTCACATGGTGTCGCAGTGACCTAACTGCCTGTCAGGATTAATTGAGGGTCATTTAAAACCCAAAATAAGTTAACAATCTGATCAACACAGTAGGAATTTCAATGCTGATCTTGTTTCAAGTAAGTCTAAAACCCAGTGTCAATGGTCAGTAAAACATTTGAAAATACCCATTTCAGAAAAAAAATATCTGTAAAATAATCAAGGTCATATGCAGATAATGAGATTCAAGCGGGACCATAAACAGTTACACTGAATGGTCCAGTGCTAGATTTCATTCTGTAATTTCTGAATGACTGTGTGGCTGTTGTTGACTAAAGCAGTGGAGGATAGGCAATTTACTAGACAGGATTCTCTTCCTGATTTTGTTTTAGCAATGTCGCAGATGTACTGAGCATTTTCTGTGTGGGTGTCAGGTAAATGTCGTCATTAATCTGTTTTGGTACTAATTGTCTGTCATTTGTGCTAAAAGAGACTGACGTATGGGACCAAGAAACTTGGTTGAAAAAAAGCAGGAATGAAAGGAAAAAAATAATCAGTGTTAACACCAATATCTCATTATTTATAACAGCTAATCGCCAGCACAGTATACATGGGGATGGGGGGTATTTCTCCATCATGTTTTGATCATTATCCCAATTTCCCATAGGAATCCATCTTCCTGAGTCACTAAAATGTGAGGGCCTACTCACAAACCCCAACTAACTGCAGCACGTCACTGTTCTGCCAACCTTTCACCCAGTTGGCTGTATTTAGGCTCCATAAACATACCCTTTGACACTAAGTATTAACAGTACCACTATACATTTTGCCTCCACTTGGAGAGAGACGGAAAAGAGAGTAAATTGTGTTTAGCAACAGACCTCAGCTTCCTGGCTGTCGTCCATGATTCTTCACACAATTTCCTTCATTAGATTCACATACATCAATTATACACATATTTCCTGCCTGTCTAGAACCAAACTCTAACAGATAATTGCATTGTATATATTATTTTTCTTCTTAACATGCTCGCTGTCATTGTTATTTCATGATATTGATTTTAAAAAGTAGTCATAAATACTTTATTTCATCAGTTAACTGATAGTGCTGGATAAACTCTGTAGTTTTTTTTCTGCTGGAAACTGAATTATGGAAGTCATGTTAGAGATAAGCTGCAGATCAAAGAATATAATATGCATTCAGCACAGCTGTGGTTTTCAATATATTTAGAATTTATAAACTGCTAGCTGTTGAGGGGGCAGGCAAGTAGAAAAATACTGTCCTTCAAAAGTGTGAAGTTTCACTCACATGTCAAGCAGAGACCCATATATTCAAGGATGCATTTTCTCAGTGCGTTCTCAACCATTTGAGCAATTTCAAGGCTTTATGGCACAAAAAAGGGAAATTTGGTGTCAGCTCCTAAAAAGCGTGGACTGCTGAGATACACCAACAAAGTACAATTCTTAGCTATCAGGAACATTGATTCTCAATCCCGCTTTTTTTCCCTAATAAATATAAAGTTTCGGCAAATATTTTCTGTGCAAAATAAAATCTGGTTACATTTAAACAATATATCACAGTGATGCACTATAAATTCAGCAGAGATACATATTTGTATTTCATCAGTTAACTGATACAATAACTTCATTTTACACCTTAAAGTTAGAGAAAGGAAATACAAAGTTATTCATTTAATATTATGAAAGGAACGAAGCATATTATTTTTGTGAAGGTATTGCAAAGGTGTAAAGTTTCTATTTTTGGAACTTTTTCTTTCACTTTGCTACATTTCTGAGCCAAATAGTAACTCTATGCTGCAAACATAACGCACAACCATGGTGACTGATCGCGTTGCAGTTTGGTCGAGGTCCAAGTTGAATTTCCCCAATGATTGTCTATTTAAACTTATCTACCTAACTGATGATAAAGCGTTAAGAATTAATATAAAAGTAATACACACATGGAAAAGTACACATACAAAAGCAATAAATGTGAAATAAATGACAATCCCGTGCTCCAAATCGAGAGCAGGCACAGGTGCCCCACCATCAAGGCTCCCTATAGTTTCCTTTTTAAGTTCTACAGTTACTTTCACTTTTACTCATCGGCTTGCTGCTATCACTGCTCACTTTCATGGGGACCATGATTACTGTATCACAATATGTACTGCAGATAAAGCACAAAAAACTCAGTCAAGAGGTAGCATAAGACTGAGAGCAATTCATAAGCATCGGCATCATAGTAGGTCTGTGTGCCTCTGTTTCAGCCCATTGGAGACGCGTCTCGATCTGTATAAGTTTTAGCAGGTCCATTTTGTTTTGTTTTGTCATGTCCCAGGTTTTCGGTTGAGGTGTGGCTAGGTTTTTCTCGACCGACCAGCTTGAGGTCTGAGTTGGTCAAGTTAAGAGGCGTTTAAGTTCCAAGGTTCGACTGTAATTTCATTTATTTATGTCAGTCAGTGTATTTTGCATTTTTTTCTTGTATAAAGCAGTAATGAAAAGTGAAGTTCATCAGTGAAGTAACATATATTTGATCTTAATTTAATAGAAAAATGTCAATGTTTTTTTTTTGGCTTTACATAATTAACTTACTTGTGACATATTGCATATGCTATGATTTTTTTTTGCATTACCTCCTATGGAATTCAATTTGAAGTTTATATTTTGAGAAAATGAAAATTTGTCTATGCTATCTGAAATACGTACCTGACAATTTTTGATTGCATTTCATTTTCATATTGTGGAATATCAATGACACCTTCCTGAAAATGTCTATTGTAAAATAACATTACACAAATAGAAAGTATACATCTTTACAGACCATGAATAGTTAAAGGGATTTTGGGAAAAGCAGTGAGAAGCTGTGAATGTTGAGGGACTGAGACTAAAGCCAGGGGGCCGCTAGAGATTTTGGGCCCCCAACCCAGACCAATCCAATTATCTTCCAATTAACTGTAATTGTGCTAAGTCCCCCCCATAAGTACTATTACTTTATTAATCCTCATGGGGAAATTATCTTTTTGATTAATCTGTCTTGCTCTCCATAAGACACACAGACAGGTAAGCTTTGGGGTCACAGTACAAGGTCGGCTACCATGCACCATACAGTCACCATACACCATGCACCATACAGTCACCATACACCATACAGTCACCATGCACCATACAGTCACCATGCACCATACAGTCACCATGCACCATGCAGTCACCATACACCATGCGCCATACAGTCACCATGCACCATACAGTCACCATGCACCATGCGCCATACAGTCACCATGCATCATACAGTCACCATACAGTCACCATGCACCATACAGTCACCATACACCATGCACCATACAGTCACCATGCACCATACAGTCACCATACAGTCACCATGCACCATACAGTCACCATGCACCATGCGCCATACAGTCACCATGCACCATACAGTCACCATACAGTCACCATGCACCATACAGTCACCATACACCATGCACCATACAGTCACCATACACCATACAGTCACCATACACCATGCGCCATACAGTCACCATACACCATGCGCCATACAGTCACCATGCACCATACAGTCACCATGCACCATACAGTCACCATACACCATGCACCATACAGTCACCATACACCATGCACCATACAGTCACCATACACCATACAGTCACCATACAACATGCACCATACAGTCACCATACACCATACAGTCACCATACACCATGTGCCATACAGTCACCATGCACCATGCGCCATACAGTCACCATGCACCATACAGTCACCATACACTGTACAGTCACCATGCACCATACAGTCACCATACACCATACAGTCACCATACACCATACAGTCACCATACACCATGCGCCTTACAGTCACCATGCACCATACAGTCACCATGCACCATACAGTCACCATATACCATGCACCATACAGTCACCATACACCATACAGTCACTATACATCATGCACCATACAGTCACCATACACCATACAGTCACCATACACCATGTGCCATACAGTCACCATACACCATACAGTCACCATACACCATACAGTCACCATGCACCATGCGCCATACAGTCACCATGCACCATACAGTCACCATGCACCATGCGCCATACAGTCACCATACACCATGCACCATACAGTCACCATACACCATGCACCATACAGTCACCATGCACCATACAGTCACCATGCACCATGCGCCATACAGTCACCATACACCATGTGCCATACAGTCACCATGCACCATACAGTCACCATACACCATGCAGTCTACTGAACCCCACAGCACCTCCTGACTGCTCAGTGTTCATGGTCACATTCTAATGCTGCATCTGGGTATATGTGCTTGTCAGTAGCATATGAGTTCAGTCATGAGAGGTGGCCTATTTGCTTTACTTCAGCCAATATGTTTCCGATATCATGATGCATTCAGTCCCCAGCTAATCCACAAGTAACAAAATAAGAAAATGCACTTGTGTATTTCTGTGTGTGTCTGTGTATTTCTGTGTATTTTTGTGTGTGTCTGTGTATTTCTGTGTGTGTCTGTGTATTTCTGTGTGTGTCTGTGTGTGTGAGTCAGGGAGAAACACTTGCTAGTTTCCCAGGACCAGCCGAATCCCTTAAGCCATGTGGTGCAATAAAGGAAACACTGGCTATGGGAAACACTTGGATATTGCCCCACGTGGGCCACTTCCAGCTCTTCAAGTCAAGTGTCAGGACCTCACTGCACCTCCCACTGCCTTCTGTGGTGGAATGCAAGGTGGCGCGTATTTCCTGCATCACTCCCACTGCCTTCTGTGGTGGAATGCAAGGTGGCGCATATTTCCTGCATCACTCCCACTGCCTTCTGTGGTGGAATGCAAGGTTGTGCATATTTCCTGCATCACTCCCACTGCCTTCTGTGGTAGAATGCAAGGTGGCGCGTATTTCCTGCATCACTCCCATTGCCTTCTGTGGTGGAATGCAGGTAGTGCGTATTTCCTGCATCACTCCCACTGCCTTCTGTGGTGGAATGCAAGGTTGTGCATATTTCCTGCATCACTCCCACTGCCTTCTGTGGTGGAATGCAAGGTAGTGCATATTTCCTGCATCACTCCCACTGCCTTCTGTGGTGGAATGCAAGGTGGCGCATTTCCTGCATCACTGCAGAGGATTGGCCATGCCTCCTTCATCACAGCGGGGGCTATTTTAGTTTTGTGAGCTCATCAGGTGGCACCTGTATCTTACATTTTCTAATGGTAATATCAGCAGGGATGAAATTCTTTTTCACGGCTGCCAATAGTGTCTCTTCCCTACAGTACTGATGCCACGTTTCCATGAAAGGTTCAGCTAAAGGTATTACTCAGCAGCATACCTGAATTACAAGGAAAATTTGTCCCACGTAGTTTATTGTGTGTATTTCCGTGCAGAAGTTTACATATAATTTTGCTGTGTGCTTTGCATATAAAGAATCAGATTTAATTTTTTTTCCCAGAGAGAATTTAGCTCTTTAGGGTTTTCCAAGCATGGTGGATCGATGCATGTGAATTACTTCAGGAAATGAAGACTTAGTCCTACATCTGTTCAAACCACATCACACAGTGCATTGACAGACTCCGGCAAAGTCATTGAACATATGCTCTGTAGGTGGATCAGCAGTTATTTTTTTAATTTCTTTTTTCGTCTGTCAATCAATTTATTTACTTATTTGTTTAATTGGCATGATATGTGAAGTAGTGCACAAAGAAACAGAAAGTCCATAGCTTCTGGGACACACTTTGGATCTCCCATGACCCTGAATAGGATAAGTAGCTACAGAAAATGGATAGATGGATATCTAAAATAAAAGTGTTAAGTAATATAGTTGCTGCTAAATCAATTCAGTCAAAATTAGTAACGTGACACACTGGAAAATGTCAGATCGATTGTTACAGATCTGTTAATTACATCTGCATGGGGGAGTGGGTAAAGGGACAAACTGGTAACGTAAGGGTGAAGAAATGCAGGGAATGCAACTACATCTAATTTCTTACATTTCGTCTCTGAAAAGGTTATTGATGGATGGCTAAATGTCTACCGCTTCACGTCACTGGGACAGGCCAGCCGTTCCATCTGTTATTTCATTTCCATCATCGGCTCGCTTAATTAATTAATGTGATTAATTGACTTCATGAGATATTGTTTAGCCAAAAAAGGTATGCCAGCTGCTGACGTTAATGTACGTATGGGTTTATTGAATGATAACTGCAAATACCGGAGGAGAGGTGTTAGAATGGCTAAGGTGACTCTCACAGACAGAAAATCACAACTTAACATCACCATAAACACACTTTGACCATAATTTTTCTTTGGTGCCCTAGGACAATGTATGCTGATATTTGACAGTATACTGTATGTCTGATTATTCTTGGATAACGACAAGAAACAAGTAATTCGTTAAATTACCAGTAAGATTTATTACTTGTGTGACTTACCTAAACAATTGTGGCCAGGTTATAGTTTCAGACCTACCTGTTAGTCCCCACAGTGTCTGCCATACAACATGAATAAAATAGGATGCTTTAAATAATGTGTCACCCTCACCCAACAGTATACTTGTTAATTACTATATACCATGCGAAACTGCAAAAATTCATTGGATTTCATAATAATGACACAGTTCCTAATGTATTTTTAATTTTTAATATGGCATAAGGGGAAGAGGCTGTGACATTTCACACGTTTTTGGCTATTATCCGTAAACTTGGTTGTGGCCTACAATGTTATTGAACACAAAACAAGAAAATGAGTACTCTCTCTCTCTTCACCTTTTCTACTAACATTATTACTGTGAAAAGTTACAAAGTACAAGAGCAAAACAATAATAATGGATAGTTTTAGTGGTAACTATAAAAGCATTGTTTATCTTTTGGGCATGCAAAGTGACATTCATGAACCAGTCTACAAACAGTCTTCTACAACCAACCAGGGCTGCTTCCCGAAAAGCATTATAATACTAAGTAGTTTGTTATACTTACGATCATTCATTAATTAGCAAGCGTTTCACGAAAAACATGTAAATAAAGCAGTTCATAATCTTGTTCTTAAATGAATGATCTGAACCACTCATTATTTTCTACGTTGTTCTTTATTCAAACTTTTGCCAGCTATTCACAGCGACTCAGAGGTACCATCAAAGAGGAACCAACAAAGAACTACTGTAAGTTTGTTTGGCAAATCTGGAATAACAAGGGATTTTAGGAAACGGGAAACACTCACAAATCTCACTCATTCTTTGCCTGTGTTGTTTGTTATCCTGTTCATTATACACCATGATCATTTGTTATCAGGAACACACACCAGAATGACTAAAATTGGAGCCTGTCCCAGACAACACAAGGCAGGGGAACTTCCTGGAAAGGATGCCAGGTAGTCGCAGAAAACACACACAGATTCACATACTATGTGCAGTTCACCAAACAGCATATTTTTAGACTGCAAGAGGAAACTGACGTACCCAGAGAAAATGTTTGCAAACATGGATAGAACATGCAAACCACACAAAGAGCACTGGTGAGATTTAATCTTCAATTTGTGAAACAATACATTATCGTTCATATTGCATTGTAAACGCAACGTGGCAGCTACAGAATTAACCCATCTTTGACATCCTTACTATGTAAAAGGGTGACAACTTACTCATTTATAAATGCATGACGGATTTTGATTTTCAGAGTAACCTAGATTAGTGCAATGTGGTCTCCTCACCTTGCAACACTGTCTTCTGGCGAAATTGATTAGTTAATGGTTAGTTATGGCTGCCATAGGCAGAGGAATGGTTTGATATTTTACATGGTTTGAATGGAGCGTTATGGTTTTTGGGCATAAATGAAAATAAGTGCACAGAAGAGCAGGTTCTTAAATCTAAATGCTTTGTTTGTTCTTTTCTTTTCCTCTGTTAAAAACAATAAAGCTTATTGTTAGATTTTGCAGTCATCCACAATTTGTTTTTATCCTTTATAATTTTCTATCTTCAATTCAAAATCAACATGCAAACCCATCGCTACTTAATATTACCTCCTGTGCTGAAAGTCATAAAAACCTCATTTCTTGTGCATTCAGTATTTTTAGAAAATTGCTGAAGTTAAACTTAAATTATAAAGAATAAACAAAATAAACCACTCCACACTCCAGACTTCGCCATAAATTCTTGTACACTGTATGGCCACATCTTCATAAATCATTTTCCTTGTATGCTACATGGCCGAAAGTACGTGGTCACCGGCTTGTCCAACATTACGAATCCAAGAATACAGCACTACAAGTCGGTCAGTTCACTGTTACTATCATAACCTCTGCTCTCCTGGGTGGGGGGGGGGCTTTCCTTTCGATGCTGGAACATTGTTGGTGGGATTTGCTGCTGTTCAGGTTGAGTGTTGATGTTGGGTGATCGGGTGCCTTTCTGTGAGCCTGTGCGGCCACTTCACACCTGAACTTGTTCTCAGAAGTATTGTCCTTCACAATCACTTTGCTTGTGCTGGGCAGATCTAGCAGGGCATAAATGTGGCAAACCAACTTGTTGGAAAGATGGCATCCTATAGTAATCCCAAAAAGGAACGTGACTAACTTCTCCACCCATTCTCCTGCCAATAATCGTTGCAGAAGATTGCATACCTGTGTGCTCAATTTTACATCTGTGTCAGCAGTGGGTATGGATTAAATAGGAAATTCCTCAGATTTAATTGGGGCGCTCACATACTTTTGGGCATATAGTGTTGGATAATTTGAACACATAGACTCTGCAGAATATTTAATGTAATGAATGTTGATTATAGTTCAATTTTGTATGTGCTTTGCTAAAATCATTTTCTTTTTATGAGATACTATGTTGTGTCAGAAGTATATGAGTGCTCCAGATCATCTTTTGAGCCGACTCGGTTTTTAAAAAATGTTTGTGTTTGTTCGAGCCAGGTGGGCAGTAATTATTTAAATCCTGAGGCGACATACACTGGAGACATTGTGTAAATTTTCCTCCCTGGTATCTTTTATTTGGCATTTCTGTTTAATGTCTCTAGATAGAATTCCAATGATCTGTGAAACACAAAGGTGCCTTCATTTTAGAGTCAATAAATTGAATTATGAAGGACATGGGTACTTGTATAAAGTATGAATTGGCTAAAGTGATTAGTGAGTTCTTAAGTTGCCAGTCAGTAAGAGCATTGGATATGTCCTACAGATAGATAGATAGGTAGATAGATAGATAGATAGATAGATAGATAGATAGATAGATAGTCAACTCTATTTTTGACTAAATACAAAATAAATATTGAAATTAATTAGAAATAATTATTAAGAGATTCCCTCCAATGGGCTCACCACCTATAGGAGGGGCCATAGGGGTCGGGTGCAGTGTGAGTTGGGCAGTGGCCGAAGT
>JABFEA020000038.1:24294874-24309091 GCA_019775915.2 Cyphomyrus plagiostoma
TACAGCACATGGAGTGAATAGTGCCCTCCCTTAAATGCTTTAACCAATCTATACAGCACATGGAGTGAATAGTGCCCCCTTAGGAAAGCTTTCTCCTGATAACTACAATACACACTATAATGTCCCTTTAAAAACAGTAAAGCCAGGCTCATATATCATGCATGCCTATGAGCATCATTATATTCAAACATGCTGTTTGTAATGGGCAGTCAATGTCTTGTGCAGAGGTCCAATAACAATTCAGGTTAAGATCTGGGAGACCATTCTTCCCAGCCGTCCTCCTGGTATCTTCGTTGTCCCCATGTGTGTGTTGAAGTCTTCTATCTGCAAGTCGCAGCAACACTGAAGAAACCCTTCTGTGCAATGGCTCCTTAGCTGAAGTCTTTCATGGCTGGAGCCCATAATGTGCATGGAGATCAGACGCCTTCCAGTTTCCAAGTACTCAGTTTCCAAGTACCTAGTGTCCATTAGCCATGTCAGGTTCCACTCTATATTTGCTAAAAATGGCATAACGCTCAAGCTCCACCTTCTCCCACACCATCAAGTATATGGGAGGCTTGACCAGCAGGCATTACCTTATGAGCATCTCCCCAAGGCCAGGTTCTCGGGGTGGGTCCTGATGCCCATATTCTGGACAGGGTGCTCTGCTTTGTTTATGGCACCTTTGAATTCAGTTTGTCTGGCTTCCCCCCCACAGACCTGCTTAAAAAGGGAGGCCCCACCCTGACGTCATACACTAGGTGACGCAGCTCTTTGGACTGTTAAGGCACACAAAACCCAATGGGGTTTAAATAAGAATAAATAAAAAGTTTTAACACACACATGAACATTTTTCTCTACTTTGTATAGATATACAGAGTGTAATGGTACCACTTTGTGCCAAAGCTGCATCTTTTTTATTATTCACATTGTGCAGTTCCCAGTCCCACAGATGCTTGTCTTCATCACAAAAGGTTGAACTTGATGTGGGGCTGGTGATGTCAGTGGCGGCTGGCAGTTTTATAGACAGTACTGAATCGCACTGTGGCATGGGCTTTTACTAATTAGTTCTTAGGAGAGACTCCATTTTATTCAGAGGCAGAAGCCTCTCAAAGAATGAGAAATAAATAAAACAAAAACAACAACATCTTCCCAGTTCACCATGGTAGGCACCATGCCACCTTTTTTGGGCATTAAGAAAGGAAATAATGACATTCTGGCTATTTAAAATAATATTAATTTATATATTTGGATAAATAGCACTGCAAAACAAAGAATGAATGGATGAATGAATGAATGAATTAATGAATGAATGAATCAATGATGATGATGATAGATAGATAGATAGATAGATGGATAGATGGATAGATAATTTGTGTTAGTACATAAATCTGTATTATATAAGGACACATTACATTACACATTTAATTATATTTAATGAAATGTGTTTTATACATGCATGCATAATAACAAAAAGAAGAAGACTCTTTGATTTTCAAGGCATTGGATTCCCATACATAATTAAAAGTCTTTTTTGTATTTTTTATTTTTTTTTTGTTGTTTAGAAGATGTTATGGATTAAGCAGAAGAACGTCAAATTGTCAGTTTACCACTTTGCTTCTCTGACAACTGTAGTCTTAGATGTATACTTTCAGTTTGTTTATACACTTCTAAGAGTAGCAAAAAACCACAGCCGTCTTCAAGAGGACAACAGGAAAACATTTTCAAATGTTACCATAGAGAAACATTGTTTTAATTGTAGCCTCTGGTGGTTTTAACACCACAGATCTAATGAGCAGACCACAACACTCTTATTTTCGGGGGGCAGGGGGGATGTATTATACTAATCAAAAAAGGGGTCACACACTGTCACTCAAATAATTGATGTTCAATTTAAAAAAAGGATATATACCATTATCAAGGCAGTATACCTCAAATGGTACAGTAGACTATATGGTGATTCTTAACCAGTGATGCTCAACCAAATCTTCAGGGACCCATCAAACATTTTATTCCCTCACAGGTCCCAGAGCATATGCACCAAGTGATCAAGCAGTTACGCTGAGTGCCTGGTCCAGGTGTGCTGGGAGGTGGGATCGAGCAGAAATGTGCCTGGGGCAGTCTGGGGTTCCCCAACGTCAGGGCTGACAGACACGGCCATAGACAGATTGAAAGGATCTCCATCATGCATTTGGAAGAAGTGGATAAAAGGGAAATTGAGCATTTCAATGTATATTTGACAGCGTGCATTGCGCGCCTGAACAAACATAGTTTTAGTCCTTTAAGATGGAGCTGACTAGGGTACACTGATATACATAAAATTCACCTTGAATTATCAACAATAAAAATCACACAGAAAAATTGCAAATACAAAAATAATAAGAAAACTGAGACGCAATAATAGCATTTCACACCCAGAGCTGCAGATGGTGCAGGTCTCACTGTCAAATTCATTGTCCACCCGACTGTTCTAGAATTGCACTTCCTATTGTGGGAGTTACACAGTGACCGAAGAATTGAGCAGTCAGATAAGAAAAGTAAATCTTTACCATGCCTGTCCTCCACTCACCCTGGCTGCTGCCTGTTGACAGGTCCACCCCTGTGCTCACATCTGTTACGAGTTACAATACTGCACGCAATCAGTAACCCCATGCTCTGGGGTACTCCCCCAGAGAACGGCTTTTTAAAATCATCTGTTTTGTGTGAGTGTGTGAGCATCCCATGGCCTGTACTGGATAAACAGCTAGGCAAGGGGGATGGATGGATGGATGGATGGATGGATGGATATATTTATCCAGTAATGCTTGACTTTAACTGCACCTTCATAGTGCATCCATAGAACATTCAGTCCACTTGCATGTGTGATATACTTACATGCCTCTTATGAATGTTCTATGAATGCATGATGAATGTGCAGTTAATGTGATGGCTACCACTTATTCTTAAAATTGTAGTCAAATTATCGATGCCTAGATTTAATTTTATGCCCGATGGGGAGATTTTGGGTTGAAGTGATCAGGACTAAAATGATAAATTTATGTTGTTCTTTTTTAAAACTTGCACACATTTTTTTAAATAACAGGACTCAAAGAATTAGGATATTCACAGGAATAAAGGAAAACATTGAGACAATGCATATAAATATTGTAATAATTTGCACATTTTGGACTTATATATATGCATCTTGGAATGGGGGATTAACATAACAATGAGTTCTTGAGACATTCAAGAGTGTCAATGTTTCAGGATTGAATAGCACAGTTCCCTAACCATAATACTGCTCGACACCAGCATTCCATGTATTTTTCTGCATATTATATGACATTTGGAAGAAATCAGCAGGACAGCTAAAGGTGAGTAACTTTAGAAGCTCATGGAGCCCTTAGCCAAATTCAAATCACATGCCTAGAAGAAACCCAATTTTCCTGGGAAACATATTGCGCTGTCAGTGTGCAGCAGTCCCCATCTTCTGAGGAAATGACCATCCAGACCAATCAAGGCACATTATGATGACATTGGCATTATGACAGTATTTCGTTCCTGGAGACAAGCCCTGTGGGCTGTACAGCCCAACACGCAAACATACGTTTTTCAAGAGCAAGTTTAAGTTAAGGAAACCGTATTAGGTATTGGACATGCGGTTAATAGTACTTCCCCTGCAAGTAGGCATTGCACATGAGGACTTCTGCCTGGACGTATTCAGTGGCATGGTACTCCAACAGCTCCCACTGTTTGAATGCCACACATCTGCAGTTTGGCCGCCTTGTAATGTAACTTAGCCAGGATGTTTCACCTTAAGGTTAACCCAGTGACATTATGTTCAACATAACTGAATGTGGTAGTGCTTTACATTAACTGCATGTTCATAATGCATTCATTTTACATTCGTAGAGCATGTGGTGCATCTTCATAATGCATTCATAGAACATTCATAAGCAGCATGCAACATGTATTACAGCAGTGCACTCATAATATTTTCAATGAACTAGACATAACAGTGGTAATATATTTAAATAGCAGACATTGAAATCATATTATCACATAATGTTTGTTATAAATGTATATTAAACCATTATGGTATGTTAGGATGCTCTGGTATACTTACATGCTGCTTATTAATGTTCTTTGAATGCATCATAAAGGCAGTATGAAGGTGCAGTTAATGTAAAGCTTAATTTGAGGCCTCTAATGCCTCTTAGACGTTGATGTCATACATTTTCTGTGTTTGCCGGAATTTACTATCAAAATAAATTCAGTTTCAAACCTCTGACCAGTGTTAGTCCCACAGCTCTATTCCAGGTGGCTGGAATGGAGATTAACAAATAGAAATAGCACCCGTGAAAACTAATTCTGAGCATATTCCATCCACTTTTATTTGTTAGAAGAAAAAACATGTTGACATGTTGTTACAACACCTTTCCTAATTAGATTTCGCTACACTTATAATACATGCACTACTACCGTAGCATAGACAACAAGGGACAAAACACTAGACAATGAATAAGAAAAATCCTTAAAGCAGTTGTTACTCTGAATGAGGATCCACAGTCCCTATTTATTTAAAAAAATCACCATATGCAGTATATATTTGTTTGGTAGGTAGTCAATCCACCTAAATGTGTCAATATCATTCCAATATACCACAAGCTAAGAGAGAGAAAGTTTGGTGCCTAGAAACCTCACAGAATATACAGAATATCTTTGCTCATAACTGCATTTTATTTGTTCAGTAAATTGTTTTAATAAATTACAGTCTACCTCTTCTGTGCCCGATTTTCCCTACTTTAAAGCAGCTTGAAATGCATTGGTTGACTGGTTTATGAGAACAATATTATAAATTCAAAATATGTTTGTACTTGTACTTTGGTATTTGTATATCCTGTCTATGTGGAATAAGGCATGTCCCTCAAGTTTTGGTCATCAGAGACATACTGAATATAAATAGAATATAGGATCCACATCTTTTGATCCAAGATAACGATACATAAGTTATGAAGTTGCCTTTATTTACTCCACAACTTAATTTAAAAAATGTGCCCATGGTATCTGAGTACTGCATTTCCTTCTGATACAATTTGTGTTCATGAGTTTTTGATTTTATTTTCATCATAGCAGATCTCAGTCGGCACAATGTTACATATGGCTGACAGTATCGTGAGGGGATATAAGGTACCAAACATAGACTAGGTAACCATGTAGCTGTATTTATACTTATTTAGTCGACACTTTTGTCCCAAATCACATGCAGCTGAGGAAAGCTGGGGATCAGAGATTAAGCTGCGACAGAATCGCTGGAGTATGTAGGGTTCATGGTAGTCTGGAAATTCCCTCAGTCACAGGATACAAATGATCTCACGATCTTCAGGACACAAGCACAGATCAGTTACACTTATTTTGACATTTACTGTGTTTGCCAGATACATTTGTTCAAAGCCATATACAAGTAAGACAAGTAACACATTACAAACATAGACACTGTTAAGGACTCGAACAGGCATAAGTGCAGCTAGGCTGAGCTTCCTGTGAATGCTGAGGTACAACACTATACAGCATTAGAGCAGGAGCTACACAACATCTGCCAAAGAAAGCAGGAACCTTATAAGGCTACGATTCAATCAGCACAAAGTGCAACATTAACATTCAGAGTAACGGCGTGATATCAAGCCAGCAGAGGAATTTCTAGAACAGAACGGTCGTGAGGGAGGTGGAGAGGGAATCTTATGACCGGATGTGTTCTAGCTGTTCATTCCAACGTTGGGGAAGCAGACAGAAGAGCCACACACTGCCACATCCTATATGTAGCGATTCACGTCCTCAAAATAACACTTTGTATTCAAAAACAGAGAGAGAGCGAGGGAGAGAGAGAACTTAGTCTCTAAAGTGTATTTCCCCTCTGTTCTTCAGTAATAGCATTTCCTAATTAATAATTAAAACATTTTTTTACATTTTCCAATAAAAAGGCAGCAGATTTTAATACAGTCTCAGGCTACCTATGTTTACTGTTAAACTGAAAGTAAGCTTCCTTGCCATCATAAAACAAGTCTAGCTGTAGAGAGAAATTAGAAGTCTAAATTATATGGGCTTAAACTTTGAATATAGGTCACTGTTCCAGTTTGTGATAAAACCTGTTCTGGTTGGTATATTTCAATTATATAAACTAATTGCATCTCATAAAGGGCAGATAGGTGCTTGATAGGGAATTTAATTAAAAAAAAGAGGAATAACAAGCCGTCTTTCGCTTTTAAGATGATTAAAAGGAAACAGGTTTTGATTCTAAGTGACCCTCCAAAGACATGCACACCTACGAGATTGCATGACATTTTGTTTATTTAGCAGAGGCTTTAATCCAAAGCGACGTCCACATGGGGTGGGGTAGCGGAGTTAGCGCCCCCTGCAGGCATAACGTGGGGTGGGGTAAGGGAGTTAGCGCCCCCTGCAGGCATTCCATGGGGTGGGGTAGCGGGGTTAGCCGCCCCCTGCAGGCATAACATGGGGTGGGGTAGCCGAGTTAGCGCCCCCTGCAGGCATTACATGATGTGGGGTAGCGGAGTTAGCGCCCCCTGCGGGCATTGAGGGTTAAGGCCCCTGCTCAGGGATCTAACGAGGAAATCAGTCTGCTGACCACAGAATCTGAACCAACGACCTTCTGATCACAACTTAGTCAACCAGGGGCACCTTCTGTATTTTTTATGCCACCGGCAAAAACAATAATACTTAAACTGTTTGAACCCAAGGAAAAACTAAAATAAAAAGAAAATGTATGTTCTGTAACTTATTTGAAACAATTTTCAGATCTTCCATTTTTGTAATTTATTGACCCTAATATGTCACCTCAGCCATTTAACTTACACACACCCTCCACGGACACAACAACGGGGCTGCTAAAGCTGAACCTTTCAAACCTCTAATCTTATTAAGGACAGTGATTAAGATCATGTACCTCGCAGAGCGTCACTGCTGCTGCACTCCTACATCCTGTACCCTTCCTTCCCAATCCAGTGGCGGGAATTCAGCGTTCTAAATAAACCATCACACTGTGTTTATAGCATGGGGGTTTAATTACAGCATCCTGTTTATGACCATCAATACCAGGAGGGCGCTGAATGTGCCGACTGATCAGTGTGATAATTCTACATGAATGATTGCCATATCATAGTGTGATCAGATGGCTGCAGTGTCTGGCTGACAATCTAGGCCAAGGGTCTCCAACTCCGGTCCTGGAGAGCTACTGTCCAGTAGGTTTTCTGTCCCACTTGGCTTCTGATGATCCACACCTGTTCCTGGTTTTTACCTGAGAACAGGTTTGACTCATCAGAAGCCGGGTATGATAGAAAACCTACTGGACGGTAGCTCTCCAGGACCGGAGTTGGAGACCCCTGACCTAGGCTATATGAGAGCTATTTGGTCAGGTTGTGACTCTGGTATTACCGGGGTTATTCAAGACAGACGAGACTTTTTATGTACATTTTAAGTCATTCCTCCTGCTGCAGACATAAGGAAATGTATTTACTGAGGAGCGTATTGTAGAAGCACTTAAAGCCAATTCTGGGGTGAGGGATGGGCAGAGCAAGATCATTTAGCATATGGTCACACCCTGATGGAGGACTACGTGATAGCTTTATATTAGGCCTTCAGCTGTGGGTCTGTGACTGAGAATGCTGCTTTGGTTTTCACTGTGTGCCACTTGCAAAATTCAGGAAATATTCTGAATCCTCAGTAACTGGATACTAATTTTTTCATGTAGAGTGGGCTACAGGGGATTACAGTACAATATACAGTACCCCGCTTGATGTTATTGCCTGAAAGTGGTGAGCTGAGTTAATTCTTACTGCGTCCTTTGAAACATACATCGTTTGTTTCAAACTTAAAGATCACAAAGGAATGACATAAATAAAGACTGCTATATTTTGAAATGGAAATGCAATGGCATTGCTTTCCTTGAGGTGCGTGGTTACAAACGTTTCCCTCTGCTAGCTGCAGTGAGTAGGCCCTAAAACAAGTCACGTAACGCCAGCGATACGTAGGCACGCTCCTGCTTCTGTACATGTGAGATCATCTGAGGCTGTTCCACAGGGAAGTGAACTACAGAGCAAGGCAGATCCTTAGGGCAATGAGTTGTTTTATATGAGAGATAAACCTGTTCTTCTGAAATATTGATGAAAAACCTTTGAGCTTCCAAGCAGCTGCATTTTCCTGCCCTTGGTAATGTCTCTTCTTGTGGCTGGAAAACATTTAATGAAAGCTATTAAATACTGTCACCAGAGGCATTATTTGTACACCATACATTTTGGAACGCATCATGGTTGTTGATTCATATATTAGAAAAGCTAACTCTATTGTTCACTATTGCTTTTCAATAACTCTTTTATTGGAAGACATTTTATTTCACCAATATGGTATACCTTCTATTCTTACAGGTTAAAGTTAAATACACAGACTTAAGTAAGTTATACATCCAAGGACCTTTGATATTAGGCATACACTTTTATGTTCTATATACTATGAGCATCAGAACCGTATTTTATTCATTTAGCATTAGTATTTCCCACTCCATGACATGATTTAGGGTCATTAGCATATATCTGGTTTGCCATGGATACACAGGAGACTCTGTGAAGGATGAGACAATGGTGAGCATGCAGGCCAAGCTCCAGTCCCCTTCAGTGTCTGCTGTCAAAGCCATCTGCCACTTTTTTGCTTTACTATCCCAAAATGTAATTGGTCAGTGGGCTACGAGCCTAATGCCCACAGAAGCTTGCAGGGTCATATTGTTCCCCTGGTTCACAGCCGTTCTGGGTGGAGGACAGGAGGTGCACATCCTCCATACACTCTCCATCCACAGGCCAGCCCTCGCCAAGTGCCAGGACACTGCTCAAACAGGCTATATATAACTAACCTGCTCTATTAGAGTTTTGGGAAGGGAAATGACTTTGAACTTAGAAGAAGGCATTTTACGATAAGTTTGTTGGCCACAAAAAGTGATTTCCCAAATGAAAACGCATATTTAATCACACCGTACTTTCCCTCTTACTTGGGAATGAAGGAAACGGTTCAAATCTTGTCAGCATCCCCAGTCTGGGGCTCGGTGGTGTAGGCTAGTGGTGAATTACATTACACACATTACATTTTGTCTAAGCCCCAAACAAGCCATTCTCATTTCCATATGAAAAAGGGTATTACAATGCTAATTTCATTGCACCACTGAGATTCCTTGAAGTGTTTATATACAGTACACACTCTGTTTAAATGCATGAGTTACTTTGAACTCAGAGTCTTTGTGATATGTTGCCATTAAATAAATATTATTAGATATTAAAGCAACAAAAACAGTGACTATTTAATGAAGTGAATGTTTAATTTAATGAATTTTAATCATTTAAAATCACCGTTGTGCATATTGTTTTAAAAATGCTAAGATCATAACTTCCTTATTCCTTATTACCAGGGGAGAGTGACAAGGATGACAAATAATGGAATTATTTATCGATAGTTATTCATACGTATAGTTTTTATGTATACACTGTACTGTATGTAGAGTTTTTTTGTAAGTTATTCTTTGTGTTGTTTATGGTGACTGTTCTAAGACATTTTGTCACATTTCTACAAGAATTTATCCACATCCAACCTCAAGATGGCAAATGCTAGTTTTTTTTTCTGCCTCCGATCAATTACCAGGCCTCTTGTGTATGTATTGGTGTTGCTAAGGTCCAAATGAAAAATCCCAGCGCAAAGGCCTATATTACACGATCACATTAGGTTATTTAATCTGATAGTCATTTTATATAAAATGTAATTTAATCTAATATTGGATCTCTTCTGAATAGGGTGTCAGTATTTGAATTAAAGGTTTTGCAAATCTCTCATATGAATCATTAAAAATTCAAGCTTCCTTTCTCTTTAAAAAAGACCATGGAAATAGCTGTTTTATAAATCTTATCCTTGGTTTATTAAAAAAAGAAAACACTAAAGAAAATCATGAAATTACATAAACTTCCATTTTAATTTACATAGTTTTGAATATTTATCAGGTCAGATTTTGTTCACGTTGAGGGAAACATGGTATGCATACATTTTCTAGAAAAATCTTATAGTGTGGTGAATGACAGAAAAATAACATTTTTTGTATAAAGGACTTATATATATATCCTCCTAAAACCCAAGGAAAAAAGTGTCCTTCAATTTTAGGTTGTCTTTGGAGGAAATGAGAAATCTTACAATTTAGATTTTTTCAAATTAATTTTAATTTTTAATTTCACAGCATGTCCTCTTTAGTGTACAACAGGAATAAATATGTTTCGTAACATCAGTGCAAAAATTAAATGTACAGTATAATGGATCTAAACGAATGGGTGGGGTCTCAGGAGGATAAATAAATATTCCCAGCTTTCAGAACAGCTTAATTTCTTCTAGAAGTGATGTCAGATGTGCTTTGTATTGTTTGCAATGGGATGTCAGACCATTTCTACAGAAGAAAAGCCAATTGAAGAGTAAATTTTCAAAACTTTACTCGATCCATTTATTTTTGTTTTATGATTAGATGACCAATGACCTAAAATCAGGCTACCTCATCATGTGTTACAGTATTGGCAAAAAAAACAGGCCTGGAGTAATCCAATAATCAACTTTCTGAAATCCAATGATGAATTTCCACGGATATTTCTTGAAAACATACCCCGTAGAGTAAGGTTTGAAAATGTTCTTCAATTCTGTGAAGGCTGAAGAGCTTATAAATTTACTTTACACTCTATAGTCCAGAAAACTTCCCATAAAGGTCCAGTGTTGTTTAGATCTTTTCATTGACCATAAAAGGAATTTTCTCATGATGTCATCCTTAAATTTGTTTAGCAGTGTGTATAGGGGAACACTACTTGCAGCTGGTCCCATAAAATGTCCCATATTCTATGGCTGTTAAACGGCCATGCAGAGCAATCATTGACCCTAATGATTCCCATGAGATGACTGGCATTGCAGATCGCTCACCATGTTTAACAGTTGGCAGCAGACGCTGATGAGTTGAAAGCATCCTTTGGTGTTCTCCAAACTTGAATCTGTTTGGGTTTATGAATAAGGTGACGGATAACTAATTCAGCAGGGCGCATTATTTATTGTTTTTAGTTGTTTTTTCAGTCACATTCGGGTCCATGTGGTGTATTGGGTCGTGTTTGCATCTTATGCCCTAGATGTAAGTGGATTCCAGCTACCATAATTTCTAGCTTTGTGAAACCCAGGATGTACAATTTTTGTTGACACTGGGTCACAAAGATGTTGATTGAGTTCTGTGGTAATTTTGAGGCTATACTGTTGTAGTGCTTGGCAATTATCCTAAGTGTTCACCTTGGTGTTCACTCTGACTCATTGTCACTTTTGGCCTTGCAGCTTGTGTGTGTTGGGCATACGCTGTCATTTTTGAGAATCATGATGCATTAAACAATTCCAAAGTGTCTTTGACCAATGCAGCACCAATTTAGGCCCTGGCTATTTGGAATTTATTTGCTTAAGCTTGTGTATTGAAGTACTGTCATCTCTTCACTGGCATTCAACCTAATGTTACTCACTTTAGCCTTTATGTGTAATTTCGTTGCATTTAAAGTCTTTTCTCATATGGTGTTTCCCTGATTTTGTCTCTCGTCACGCAGAATTGATCAGGTTTCCATCTAAAGCCCACAAGAATTTGGGTATTTCCCCTCTCTGAGGTGTTGAGTGTACCTGACACCTTGCAATAAGCACCATAACTCTGAGCTGGACAAGAAAAATATGTATTCACAGATGGAATAACAAACTCATTTAAATGAAAACAAAAAACCACGAGGAAAATATTTCACCAGATATTCTTTGGTATAACAGAATTCAGTATAGCAAACTCAAAATGTTCCCTGTGGCCTTGCTGACCCCAGGATACAGGGCTGTTTTGCCCAAAAATTATGTAAAAATTTCATAGCATAGAAATTATTGGCAAATTATTGTGTCCTACACATTACAAAACTTATGTGGAAAATTCTTTGTATAAAATAAAACAAAACGAAACAAAATAAAGCAAAGTAACTGTGACTGGTAGGATATAATTTTGGTAACATTAAAAAAATCTGTATGCATCAGAATGCACCAACATGTAGTCATAAATGTAAAATGTAAAATGGTGTGAGTGTCAAATAGATTCTCCACAGCTACACAGCTAATGGTAACTAATTGCAAAATTTCAGGTATTTCCAATTGCCATGGAACGTTTCCATTTGATTTTTCATAAAGTTAAATGAAATATCCTGAAAGGTTATATAATTGCTTTCTAAGTAAGTAGAATTGTGTATCGAATGCCAATAATATTTTATATCATGTGCTGTTACACATTTATCGTTATGTCACTATAAGTGCAACATTTATTTAAACCTGTTGGGCCAGGATTATTGAAAAGAAAAAAAAGATAATTGTTTTTTAAAAGATCATAGTGAAAGTGTCTGTTTTAGCTTACTGTTTATTGTCTGACAAGGTTGTTATTTCGTTCTGACGGAGACCAACAAGAGCAAAAAAATAGATTTTTTTAAAAATGTAAAAATAAAGACATTTAAACAAGGTCAGGGCATGTGAATCCAAGAAAACAAGGAAAGAGAAAACAGTGCAGAAACATGTGGGGAGTTGGGGTACAGAAGCCTTAGTACGGGTTTGACTGAGGACTGGGGGTCGACTGCAAGGCCAGAAAAAGAGACCTGCTTACAAAGCATGACCCACCTCAAGATGGTTTACACACAGGAAGACAAAACATAACCCGCGCAAGTTCCGAAAGCGGCTATTTGGGGAAAGAAAAAAACATCTAACCGACGTTTCAGCGAATGTATAAGAATAAGTATCAAGAGCCAAATTGTGATGACTAGATGACTGGGTCAGAGAATCTCCAAAATGGCAGGTCTTGTGAGGTGTTCCCAGTATGCACTGGTCAGTACCTACCAGAACTGATCCAAGGAAGGTAAAGCAGTGAACCAGCGATGGGGTCATGGGCTCCCAAGCATCACTGATGTGTGTGGGGAATGAAGGCTAGCCTGTCTGTTCTGATTCACAGGAGAGCTACTGTAGTACAAATTGCTGAAAAAGTTAACACTGGCTATGATGGAAAGGTGTCAGATCACACAATGCATTGCAGCTTGCTGAATATGGGGCTATGGGGCCGTAGACTGGTCAGAGTGCCCATGCTGACCCCTGTCCACTGCCAAAAGTGCCTGCAATGGGTATGTGAGAGTCAGAACTGAACCAAGGAACAATGAAAGAGGGTGGCCTGGTCTGATGAGTCACATTTTCTGTCACATCATGTGGATAGCTGAGCGTGTATGTATCATATATCTGGGGAAGAGGCAGCACCAGGATGCACTATGGGGAAAAAGGCAAGCTAGCAGAGGCAGTGTGATGCTCTGGGCAAAGTTCTGCTAGGAGACCTTGGGTTCTGGCATGATATGGATGTTACTTTGACATGTACCATCTATCTACACATGGTTGCAGACATACACCCCTTCATGGCAGCAGAATTCCCTGACAGCGGTGCCCTTTTCCAGCAGGATAAAACACCCTGTCACACTGCAAAAAATGTTCAGGAATGGTTTGAGGAAGATAAAACATAGCTAGGGTTGACTTGGCCTACAAATTCCTCAGATCCCAATTCTGTTGAGCATCTGTGGGATGTGCTGGACAGACAAGTCCGATCCATAGAGGTCCCACCTCACAACGTTCAGGACTTACAGGATCTGCTGCTAACACCTTGGTGCCAGGTGCCACAGGACACCTTCAGAGGACTTGTGGAGTCCATGACTCAATGGGTCAGAGCTATTTTGGTGGCACAAAGGGACCTACACAATATTAGGCAGGTGGTTTTAATGTTATGGCTGATTGGTGTTTTGTCTTCTCATGATTATGTATTGGAAAGATTAATAAATTGTCAGATACCTATTATTGTCCATTTTATTATAATTAGCATGGTGAAGTTGCTTCAGTAGGTGAAAAACAAAGTTAATAACAGAAAAAAATAATGAAACCTGTTTCTATTTCTAGAAACAACTAGAAATCAGCATGAGTTACATATCTGCAAAAACTGTAAAATATAACTGCATAGCTCTGCATAAGTTATTGGTTTTCTTTTGCTTCTTAATGCTGGCAATCTAGTGTAAGTAATAAGAAATAAATCCATCCATCCATTATCCAAACCGCTTATCCTACTGGGTCGCGGGGGGTCCGGAGCCTATCCCGGAAGCAACGAGC
>JABFEA020000038.1:24325238-24337436 GCA_019775915.2 Cyphomyrus plagiostoma
GGGGGGTACAAAATATGAACAGTATGGAACAAATTCCATTTTTCCATGGATTTAGGATTTTTTCTTTTTCTATATGAGACTAAATTTTGGGATGGATGGTGACTTGAAGTTCAGTGCTCTGTGTCACTGTGGACTGGATAGGGACGCGAACCTCAGTGCTCTGTGTCACTGTGGACTGGATAAGGACGCGAACCTCAGTGCTTTGTGTAACTGTGGACTGGATGGGGACGCGAACCTCAGTGTTCTGTGTCACTGTGGACTGCATGGGGACGTGAATCTCAGTGCTCTGTGTCCCTATGGACTGGATGGGGATGTGAACCTCAGTGCTTTGTGTCAATGTGGACTGGATGAGGACTCGAACCTCAGTGCTCTGTGTCAAAGTGGACTGAATGGCGACTCGAACCTCAGTGCTCTGTGTCAATGTGGACTGGATGGGGACTCGAACCTCAGTGCTCTGTGTCACTATGGACTGGATGGGGACGCGAACCTCAGTGCTCCGTGTAAATGTGGACTTGATGGGGATGCGAACCTCAGTGCTCTGTGTCAGTGTGGACTGGATGAGGACCCCTCAAATAACTGAATGAAATGTAACCCACACACATGCAAATGAAACCTAACACGCTAGACATTTAAACATAAACGAGCATGTCACTCCAAAGGCTGCCTTGATTTTCCGTTCATTCATGTTTGCTCATTGAAGTGAAATTGAAAGCGACATGAGGAATGCACCACAGAGATTGATTTGGCATACATGGCATTATGTAGATGATGTGAAGCAGACTATTTGTCATTTAATGATAAAAAAGTGAAAAAAAGCAGAGCGTAGGTAGAGTCAATTGTATGTTATGTACATACAGACGTGAACAAATTTGTTGGTACTGTACCCTTCCACAAAAAACTGAATCAATTCAGATATAATTTGAAACTGACAAATGTTTAATGGCGTCCATTATTTGTTCAATATTTAACACAAATCAGACACCACCTTTTGCAGCAATCACTGCCAACAAGCGATTTCTGTACTTCACAATGAGACGTCTACATTTGCCAACAGGTAGTCTGGCCCACTCTTCCTGAGCAAACTGCTCAAGCTGTCTCAAGTTTGTAGGGTGGCATCTCAACACTGCAATTTTCAGATCTTTCCATAGATATTCAATTGGATTAAGATCTGGACTCATAGAGGGCCATTTAAGAATAGTCCAATGTTTTTTCTCAGCCATTCTTGAGTGCTTTAAGCTGTATGTTTTATGTCATTATCCTGTTGGAGGACCCATGACCTACAACTACATCTTTCTGACACTGGGCAGTATATTTCGCTCCAGGATGCCTTGGTAGCCTTGAGACTTCATTGTGTCCCGCACAGATTCAAAGTTCCATGTGTCAGATGCAGCAAAGCAGCCCCAAAACAAAACTAATCCCCCTCCATGTCTCACAGTAGGTATGGTGTTCTTTTCTTTCAAAGCTTAATTTTTCCTTCTGTAAACATAGAGCTGGTGTCACTGGCCAAAAAGCTCCAGTTTTGTCTCATCAGTCCAAAGGACATTCTCCCAGAAACGTTTGGGGCTTGTCAACATGCATTTTAGCAAATTCCACTCAAACTTTTTTGTTTTTCTGTCAGTAGTGGAGCCCTCCTGGGGTGTCTTCCATGGCGACCATTATTGTTCAAAAATGACGGATGGTGCGATCAGAAACTGACGTACCTTAACCTTGGAGCTCAGCTTGAATGGTTTTGGATGGTTTCCTTGGCTCTTTTTCTACCATTCGCACTATCATTCTGATCAACCTGGGTTTGCATTTCCTCTTTGTAACCATATCCTGTGAGGTTGGCTACATTCCCATGAACCTTATACTTTTTCATAATATTGGCAGCTGAGGTCACAATAACATGAAGCTGCTTGGAGATGGTCTTATAGCGTTTACCTTTACCATGGTTATCTATAATCTTTTTTCTGAGCTCCTCAGACAGCTCTCTCCTTTGCTTTCTCTGGTCCATGTTCAGTGTGGTAGACACAATGATAGCAAACAACACAGTAGCATGTTCTTTCCCTTTAAATGGGGTGAATGGTTGATGAAAAGCTTGATGGCACCTGTGATACTAATTAAGGTTAAACACTTAGTTCGAAACATGGCTATAATGCAAGGATAAATAGTCTCTTTAGGGTTACCAACAGATCTCTCCATACTATTTTAGCATACCTTTGTAAAATAAACAACAAATCATTTCTTTTCTCAATTTTATTAGTGTACTCTATCACATACTAAAGGTATGCAGGTATACATTAGACAACTGCTTTTAAATGAATCACTTTTCAGGAGAAATTAAGCATTGTTTCAATGTGCTGTAAGGGTACCAACAAATTTGTCCACGTCTGTACTGATTATACTAATATGGCATTTAGCATGTTTGAGGCTGATTCCAGAAACCTCCACGTAAACTACCTATACCCTTTAGTGTCAGGTAGGCAGATAAGAAAAGGTGAGATGGTGACATGTAAATGGAACTGTTTATTCAGGGGAATGCTTTCATTCTCATCTTCTCCAGCAGTGTTTGGAGTATTCCATGTGCAGAATACAGAGTGGTGAGAGGAGTGGATATATAAAATAAAATCCCTCGTTTTCAGAGTGACTCCATGAGCAATCTATCACAGGGCACATATTCACACAATCAGTGTAATTTAAAGACACAGGTTAAACTAACTGCATGTTCCTGGAGTATGAAAGGAAATCTGTGTAAACACAGGGAGAAGACATAGCTGCCACATGTCCAACAGGATCCACTTATATAATATCACAATCAACAGAAATGTTTCCTTCTTGTAAGATAGCCGTTTTTATAATAACCCTTTGAATTGGCCTGCTGTGTTCTTATCATATTCGTAAGTCATCAAGTCAAGCCAATTTCGTCATTTCCGCCATATACACAGTACACAGTGAGACAAAACATTGTTCCTCCAGGACCATGGTGCACAAAACGCAAAAGGACAGATACTCAGGACTACAGAACTGCAATTACAAGGCAAAACAACATAAGTACAGCCAAGAAGTTGTGAAAAAGTCATGAAACACATTTGGTGTTTCTATTTAAGTGTAAATTATTAATTTAAGTCCCTACCCTGCCCTGTCCTACCCTGTCCTGCCCTGTCCTACCCTGTCCTGTCGTACCCTACCCTGCCCTACCCTGTCCTGTCGTGCCCTACCCTGCCCTGTCTTGCCCTGTCGTGCCCTATCCTGTCCTGCCCTGCTGTGCCCTACCCTGCCCTGTCTTGCCCTGTCCTGTTGTGCCCTACCCTGTCCTGCCCTGCTGTGCCCTGCCCGGTCCTGTCGTGGCCTACCCTGCCCTGTCCTGTCGTGCCCTACCCTGCCCTGCCCTGTCCTGTCGTGCCCTACCCTGCCCTGCCTTGCCCTGCCCTACCCTGCCCTGCCTTGCCCTGTCCTGCCCTGCTGTGCCCTGTCCTGTCCTGCCCTCCAGTCATACCTATATGTCTGTCACTGTCACCCCGCCCACTGGCAGTTTCAGAGATCACACCCCTCTTGTAGCACATGGATTAGCGTAAAGACTTTTTCTCAGCACTGCTCACTCCACCTTTCATTTTGCCACACGAGCTCCACCTACGCACAGTGCGCCCATCGCTCTCTCCCTCTCCGCAATGTCACCTGATCAGCGTAGTTGCCAGTTTTGGTGTGAATTTAGCTGTCCTCTCTGTGCATTTTAAGGTGTGGGCGTTTTTATTCTAGTGCTTGGATGTGGAGACCTGAGCAAGCTATTAGAGCTTCTGATCTATGCCATTCTATGAGGGTAACATTTAGGCCAGCTGGGTAATCACACTGTGATTCCTCCTTCAGTGTCTTTTAGAAAGTGCATTTGAACATTCTGCTCTTTCCAATTCTCCATAGATTTCCAAGCATCGTTGAATTTGATTATTTGTAGTAGCAGCAAAACTGATACGTTTTGCTTTAGTTCCTGTAGCAGATGGTGTCATGTGATGGTTCTCATTCATTGCCTCAACCTTCGCTTTTTGTAACCTAAGCATATAACAAATGTAAAGTGACTAGTGTGATATTAATTTAACAGTAGGGTTTACCAATTGAATGACTAAACAGGGAAAAAATAAATGCATAAAAACATAAATTCTGCATACGTTTTTGCTTCCATCACAGTAGAAGAGCACAATACTATACAAAGCAGAATTTATTTATATCAGATTGACTGTAATGGTACAGCTCGGCTTGTAAACAGTACATGCAGCTAATGTGGGTGTAGTGTGACTTTTATTGTAGGCATTCATTTGTTCTAACAAAGGAATAGATAACTGACTTCGTTTCTTAGATCCTGTATCTATTGAGTGGGAGGTGTTGCCACTGTTGGCTGATCTTCTTCACTTCTTTCCCTCTGAGATTTGGTAAAATTACGTGCCCTAAAGCTGTCATTAAAACTCACACTTGCTTATCGTAGTTTCATCTTTCTTTTTCTTCTTTTTTTCCCAGCTTGCCAATTTATATTTTGGCCTTAGCTTTGAGTGGTAAATATAAGGGGAAAAGTGTTTGTTTGAATCTCCTACATAATGATTCCATTTTTCTTAACTCTGATATTGAAATCTAAGCTAAAACTCTCAAAATACAACCAGACTTCACTCCATCTGATGTCTACTTGGAAGCGATGCTATGTGCTAAACAGACACAAACACCTACTAATTCAATTAATGAAAATTCTTACACATGGGCAATGACTTGAAAATTATAGATTAATTTATGCAGATATTTTAAAAATCTACAGCTTCCAAGGGCTTTTTCATTCGCACTATTCAGTTTGAGGTTGTTAGGACACACATACTGTCAAAAACATCTGTTAATAATATACATGTAGAATTATATCCTGCATACCTCTGCAATACTTTTTTTTTGAGTTTCACTACTTTGACAGGATAGAAAATAAATTTCTTATATATGTGCTTAATTTAAAAAACAAGCTTTTCATCATGATTTTCTTCATTTTATTTATCTGAATTAATAATTGCTGTTTTATCTCACATAATTATATTTTGGTGTCTAATAGGCATTGTCTCAAACACATGCATGGAGCAGATCCTGCAATATATTACATGCGCATACACTCCTTGAATCTTGTGCCTTCTGACTCGGCTAGTTATCCAAAGCCGCCGTGAATCTGTGACATATCACAAGAGTCACATTAGCTCCAAGAATACTTGGCAAGCTACCAATGCTGCAATCCGCTTTGATGTATTAGCGGTACAACGCTCCGGGGAATCAGACCAAGGATCATTTAGGTCAGGGGAAGCACTTGGAATGAAGACCAGTATATATACGGTCCATCCTGACTTGAACATCTTTAATAAAAATATCTTTCCTTAAAATATTCATTACCTAGATTATCTTAATTAAATTAATTCCTGAAAGATTTTATTAGCTTCCTCATTAACTACCTGGGCATTTTGCATGGTTCAGGTATGGTAACCAGTGAATCAACTCCCTTTCCAAAAGAGTGGGACGCTGTGTAAATTATAAATAAAAACAGAAAGGATACGATGATTTATAAATCTCTGAAAAAGACGCTGCCTGGATAGCAGCATAAGTTGCTCCAAAACCAGTATATACCATTCAGCATTAACGTTTCCTTCCCAGATGAGCAAGCTACCCAAGCCATGCGCACTTATACACCCTCATACTGTAGCATCACGCATGCTGGCTTCTGAACTGTCTGCTGATAACAAGCTGGATGGTCCCCCTCCTCTTTAGTATGGAGGACTAAAGAATTTGAAATTTTGATTCGTCAGACCACAGGACAAATGTTCCATTTTGCCTCAGTCCATCTTAAAATGAGCTCAGGCCCAGAGACGTTGGCGATGTCTCTTGTCTCTTGACGTTTAGATATGGTCTCTTCTTTGCACGCTAGCGTTTCATCCTGAATTTGTGGATGCAGCGACAAAGCATCATCACAGATAATGGTTATGAGAAGTGTTCCTGAGCCATGCAGTGATTTCTGCAATAGAATTCAGTCTGTTCTTAATGCAGTGCCGCCTGAGGAGCTGAAGATCACAGGTGTCCGGTATTGGTTTTCGGCCTTGTCCCTTGCATATAGTAATTTCTCCGGTTTCTCTGAATTTTTTTATGACATGTACCATAATTATTGAAATTCCCAAATGAATTGCAATATTAAGTTGAGGAACATTATTCTTAAATTGTTGCAGTATTTTCCCACGCAGTATTTCACAGAGTGGTGAACCTCTCCCCATCTTCACTGCACAGAGACATTTATTTATACACAGTCATTTTACTGACCTAATCCCCAACAACCTAATTAGACGTGAGATATTCTACAAGTTGTTTTGTTTTAGCATTACACAACTTTTCCAGACTTTTGCTGAAATTTTTTGAAACGTGCAAAAATTAAAATTAAGCATATATTTGTTGTAAAACAATAACATTTCTCAGTTTCAACATTCGATATGTTGTGTTTTTTTTTTTTGATTAAATATGGCCTTAGATGATTCTTTAAATCATTGCGTTCTGTTTTTATTTACATTTTACACACCCTCCCGACTTTTTTGGAAGCTTGGTTGTACTGCAATAGCATTTCCAGATTAGAAAGAATGACGGTTTTGTGCTAACGTAACTGAAACCATATTTAGCACACTGCACATTAAAAGCAAGCTTGAAATGAGCCGTGACATGCATGATAAGCCATTATAGCTGAGAAATTGGCAGGGGGAATGAAGTTAGTGTCTAACACTTATACTTTTAAAAGTGACTGCTAGGCAGAGAAATGTGTAGGTCTGAGAGCATGGTTAGCTGTCTTCAGAATTGACCATGGCTTAAATAAATTGTCTGGCAAGCCTATTTCAGTGAAATAATAATTTATGATGTGACATATGCCACACATTGGTTATAGGAGGGAGCATTTTATCAAATACGATTAGACAGTACAATTTCAGTCCCACGTCACCAAAACTTAAAAAACTTAAATAATTATGAAAGCTGAGGGCTCGAGACTCGCCTCGTGTCCTATGCGTGCGCGATTTGTCGCCCGCCGTGTGCACACCGGATTTCTCTAGCAGTCCAAACGCAAGTGGCTGAGTGAATTGGTGACTGTGGAAGTGTGTAAATGCTGCCTGCTGATAGGCTGACATCCCATCATCCAGGACATGCTATGTCCCGTGCATCATGTATCTCCAGAACGGATAAGGGGTTATCGGAGATGGTGGATGTTCATTTTTAATGGCCATAGGTTGTAAGATGTGTACAAATATACATATATGTTCTGCCTTTTATTAATCTGTATTTTTGTACAGTTTTGCTGAATTATATTATATTATATTATATTATCATCTCCCTAGACTATTTAATAAATATATTTGTATTTGTTACATTTTGCTTATTTTTGGTCATTGTCACGTTTTATTGTCTGCCAGAGTTATGCATAAGAGACCACATTTATTGCAGTTTCTGTTAGTCTCCGCCACAATAGTAAACTTTATTCTGCAGTGTACATCTTTGTGCACCATATTTTCTAATCAAATTGGTAAATATGAACAGATTGTAAAAAGGCATGCTATGAATACATCTAAACTAATAATATTTACTTTGCCTGATATATTGTTCTTTTTTGGTATTATAAGCACAATCTGAAATATAAATAAGAAACTGAGTGGAGTATATTATTAATTATGGTTGGATTGAGCCGATGCCAGTCAGCCAGGTGGGTGATAGGTGGCCATCTCCTGAGGCACTGATTCAGAAGACATGGTTGTCTGGACAAGGTCTGGTGCTGGGGCTTGCCTGGGGCACCATGTGGGCTTTGAGTTGCACTGGACTGAACATATTGTATAACCATGCACTGCAACTTCTGTCTAAATCTAAAACCATGTCAGCCGCTTTCTCTCCTAGCTTCCCAACCATAGCTGTTCAATGTCTCTGGCAGCTATCAGTGTGGATCCTGAAACTCACCTTCGCTCTCCTTGCTGAGAAGGCGAGGGGCTCTAATGGGTCTGTCTTGTGCTCTTCGTTCTAGTCGCAGCGGCGTGTGACCTTCCACCTGCCCGACGGCTCCCAGGAAAGCTGCAGTGACAGTGGTCTAGGAGACCACGAGCCAGTGGGCAGTGGAACGCTCCTCTCACATCCTCTCCCTCTGGTTCAGCCGCAGGAGGACTTCTACCAACAGGCTTCGCCCGACAAACGGACTGAGGCGGACGGCAACTCCGACCCCAACTCTGGTGAGTTTCTCACCACCTTCCTTTGGATGCAGAAAGGTGATTTTTGCAGAACCAACCAGAGGTTGGTGAAGGCTAGAAAACCAGTTTCTACTCTACTACTTAACTTCCTATACCCACTCTTTTTATTAAGTCTGTGCATTATACCCAGAGGGTATCATTTTTCAATGCAGGAGTGGTATACCATCAAGGTGCAACTCTGTATCATATTTCTTATAGAATACTGTAAAGATATTATGGCCATATTCCAGTCTCATATGAGTTTCAGTCAAGTTCATTTGAATAAAAAATATCAATTTCCTCATTTGTATACATGAATTTAGCTAGAAAATGGGGTGGAGGCAGGAGTGAGTGTGAATCCATGTTCAAACAGATGTTCAAAGGTATGTTTATGATAACCCCAAAACTCTTCACTTTGCACCCTAAACGTTCGAATTAGTCCATCTATTAATTGTATTAAAGATTTGTTTTGCGGCTTTCTTGGACTCTGGACAATGCTGCTGTGGACCAGGTACAATTTCTTATTCCAATCAGTTCTTCATTCGGTGCATTTCTTTGGAGATGATTTCCCAGCTGAATGCTAAACGTATTTGCAATGGGAAACAGCCGTGAGCCATAATACCTTTTTCATCGTCATGGAGTAAAGAGCAAAAAGATGTTGTCTACAGTCACAGTCCAGTTCTTCTGAGGAATCTGTGTTGGTAATACTATGTATTGTCCTTACTGTGAACATACACCTGTACCAGTAAACCAGTTCTTGCTACTGAAATGGTTCTAAGATGAATACAAAGACAAAATTTGTGTTCTGCCAACCGGGGGGGTTTGTGTGTTAGACTTATTGCTGAAGAAAGGTTTGCATTAGGAAATAACAGATAAAATTTAGTCAGTCAGTCTGTGTGTCTGTCTGTCTATCATGTTTTTACAGGACCTTAGTTTTCTCCTGTGCTCAAGTGTCCACACATTGTGATCAAAAACATGTTATTTTGGCAGTGTGGGGATCATGTTTCACTCCCCAAAAAGCTAACCTCAGTTTTATAAAAATCTGTGAGTGTAATCAATAACGTTACATGTCGAACGATTTGTCTTTGTTTTGGTTACTTATGGATAAGGTTAGAGTTGGGTAGGGGTTAAGGTTGTCATAGCTGGGATTAGAGTTTTTTCCATAGAAATGCATGGTACCTACAACGATGTGTGTGTGTGTGTGTGTGTGTGTGTGTGTGCGTGTGCGTGCGTGTGTGTTGGTATGTCAAGAAGTCAAAGCAACTGAAGCAGATCTTTAATGTACATTTTCACCCTAGACAGCTAAGTACAGCACACAAGACAAAAGACAAAAGAGCGTTTATCTCGGACGAAGGTGCTACATAAACTAACACAAGTGTTTGTGTGTGCACGAGTGCATGCATATATTTTTCATTTGATGTGTTTAGGGATCTATACTCCCATCAGCCGTATATGTTAAAAAAGTGCTTAAAAAGTTATTCGCTGTTGAGTTGTGTGTATTCTCCTCTCACCAGCACAATCACAGCCCCGGCATAAGAAGGTGTGGCCGTTCATGAAGTATAATTACGTCATCAACCAAAAGGGGGTTATGCGCTCGACTATTTTGTCAGCTTGAAAAACGTGGAACATGGACTCTTTCATTTACATTGTGAACACAATTGAGATGCACAGAAACATTATTAATTTGAAAATGAAAGCATGGTAGTAGCCGACTATGCTTATATTTGGTCATTCTGCACATGAGAATCCTTCGAGAAAAACATTTTTAAAATGTTGAATTTTGCACAGAGGAATTGACATTAAAATGATGTCATTTGTAGCCCTGATTTAATGATTCCACAACAATTACATGGGCACTACCAATGCAGTTTTAAGATCAAATAACACAAAACTAGATAATTAAAAAAAAAAATCTCTAAACTTTTTTAATGTAACCCACAATAGACAATGAATGCCTTCATTCCATCGGTTGTTTTGTATTGTCAATTGTTTTACTCAACTAATTAACTGCCTCAGAGGCAAAATCAACATTTCAAACAATGAATTTCCTTACTGTGAGTCTGTTGTCAAACTAATTTTAAAAATTAAAGAAATTTGATGTTACAGTAATGAGTTTGTGAGAATGAGCCATATTGTGTTTAAGAATGAATCCAGCTTTGGTTTCTTTGCTCTTTACTAAAAACAATTTTGTAAACAAGCAAATATGCCCAACAAATAGATATGGTGTAAATGTTAGTATCATTAGTAGGATCGCCTGAAAGCTTACAGTAAATTTCTGATAAAATAATAATGCAATTATTTGCATAGTCCAAGCAAGCTGATGTGCTGCAGCATAGGCTGCGATGTATTATTCCAAACTAATTGTTAGTCGCTAGCACTAAAAACCTACACATCTACCCCATTAAGCATAGAATAATTAGCCATTAGGTGTGTGTTATACAGTAGGAATGACACGTGAAGTCAACCCAGACGGTTCCCCGTTGGCTATGGAGATTGAACCAGGAACTTTCGCGGTATAAGCTGACAGCATAAACCACTGTACCATTGTATTAGGTACTTGTAACATTTACATAACTTATGCATTTAGTCTGTCTGCAATTCATTGCCAAGCCAACTCCCTGGCTGTGTTTATGGCCACAGTATTGCCTTTTTGTAACGATTACATCTTTGTATTTTTCGTGCAGCTCCATCAGCAGCGTTTATTCTGCGGCGGAAAGAAACACCGCTCTCGTTTTACAGGGTTTCTGACTCATTTGGTCGATCTATCGTTCATCCATTCATCTGGGCTTCTTAAATATCTTGGGTGTGCGCACTAAGTGAGACTATGTAAGTCTGTCTTATATCAGCCTTGATTAGTTAAAGCCGAACTGCGTTATTGGGACAACATGAGGCTACATTTAGAGATGGCGCTAGTTTGAGTCTGACTTTTTCATGAAAATCTGGCTTTCTTTAGCTACTTTCATGGAATACCCCCCAAGTCAGGTAGTTTTGTTGCTGTCCCCTGAACTATTTTATGTATGATGTCTTTATGAAATATGTGTTATAGCAGGGCTTGGCAAGAGGATGATCCACAGTGCAGAACTCAGAAGGGGGTCATTTCCACAAAATGCTATCAAAAGAGAAACCAGAGAACAAAGGGACCACGAGGGGTCAAAACACACTGGTGACCAACCAAACACATACTGACTGAGAAGGATGTTACAGGCAAGGAATATATACAGTGGACACAAGGCAAACAAACTGTAACACCTATGGGGACCAGGCAGGAAACAAAAACATGCATACACAAGCACACACAATGGCCAACTGAGGACCGGAGTATGGACATGCATGCACATAGCAGATCAAGCTTTCAAATGAGGTTAAGTTTGCTACTCTATTCAAGGGTTTCGTTAGAAAACTCCGAAGCTGAATGACACAGCAGGTGCCTACAGGTACTGGCTTACTTTCTGCGATCAGTGAGCAAGCCAAATGAAAGCTTGACAGTCATTTTTATGGGAAAAGGTGTGTTTTAGCTTGATACTCTGATAGTTTATCATTTTATAGGCGATGACCAAAATACTTTGTAGTGCTTCCTTTTTATTTTAATGCTTTTATTTAACTTCTGTCAACTCAAGCCCTTAAATATGGCCATCATGGTAATTATATTTTTACTTATTACAAAAAACCATGGCATCAAACTTTCCAGCCATGTTGTACAAAGAGTGTGTGAAGTGTAACGACCGGTTTATGGGTCATTAAAACATTAATTTGATTTATTGAAAGCCATTTTTCCATGCTAGTTAAAACTCGGAGGTATGTGTCCAAACCACTAGGGGGCAAATATGATAAAGTTAAATACATACATTATGGGGTTCACAGGTGAGGGCAGTTAACATGCACTAGGAACACTGAAGCACAGGTGAGGGCAGTTAACATGCACTAGGAACACTGAAGCACAGGTGAGGGCAGTTAACATGCACTAGGAACACTG
>JABFEA020000038.1:24349405-24364715 GCA_019775915.2 Cyphomyrus plagiostoma
GGGGATTTCCCGAATCGATATCGTTGCGTTAAATTGAAGATCGATTAAAATCGGAGAATCAATATTTTTTACCCAGCTCTACTGTTTATACATGAGGCCCCAGGTGTTCTACAGCCCACGTGTTCTACGTAGTTGACGCTTTTCTGGGGAGTCTCATTAGGAGGCGGTATGGTGAGAACTATATACAAGTTTAATTGTCCCACACATTTAATCAGTGGAAGTAAGGCAGAATTGACAGAAACTGTACTCCAGTACATTTATACCTGAACACCAGTATATAAAATGGTGAATGGTTTATTTCAAACAACCTTTTAGAAGTAGTAAGTATCTGTTCATTAACATCTGTTTAACATCTGTCTTTTTCAGTGACATCTGTAAACTGAGGTGGATTACAGTTACTGTGTGGATCTTGAAATGTGGATCTTGATTATTATTATTATCATTATTACTTTTATTAAGAAGAAGAGTTACATTCATCATAACTAAATTAGAATTTTAATTATTTTCCAAGATGGCATTTTGAAAGTTTCCAAAGGCCTATATTAAACTGAATAACTTAGCACTTAAAAAAAAAAAATCCTGATAGAATTTTGCCTGTGGCTTCCCTTTGTTAGCAGAGAAGCAGGTACAGTTAAGGTGATATTACAGCATGACAGTAATCGTGCAAAGCCCCAGCAAAACTAATTCTTGCAGCTTTTCTAATGAACGAAGCACTATTTTGTTAGAGAGCATCAGCAATTGAAATGAAATTGAGCAAACGGTATCTCGAAATTGTCCATCGGTGAGAGAATTGTCTCTGGAGTCAGTAAAAAATTGCAAAGGCTATTGAAATGAGACACACAGACTGAGGTTCGAAAGAAAATCAACTATATCGGATGTGATTGGTCCACATACCTGTAGGGAGAACAGGATTGCTGTGCTGGAAGGGCAGTTAATAAGAGGTGAGAGGAAACCAGGGCAGAAGAGACAGATGGGGGGGTGGCAGGTGCAGACAGGGTGAGCACCTGAAGTGAGAAGTAATGGCACAGAAGGTGGATTCCCTACTGGGTGGCGATTGGTGCTGGGAAAGCACTGAGGACAACTTGCAGACAAATGAGATGCAGAGTGAACAGGGAAATGGTTACGGCAATCTTATCACTTTCAGAAGCAGGGAAAAATATGGTATGAGAAATTGTAGGACAACCCTGGATTGAATGGAATTAAACTGCCGCTGAATAGCATCGTCACACCATACCTATCTAATGTAATATACAGGACTTCTTTTGTAAAAAATAAATTGCTAAGTAAGTAAATAAATACACAAACAAATAAATGATAAAATGGCAAAATTAGCACAGACATTTCTGAATTCATCATCATTTCAACAATGTCAATTTTCTTGACATAAAGGTGTCATATTTTCATTCTGCAATAACAGGGATAAATCAAGCAATTTTTATGTCATTCACAATATTGCGGCACAGATCAAAAAGCTAATATGCCTTAGCATCTTTCTGCCAATATTCTGTATTTTTGTGGTTTTGCACCCAAACCTCATCTACTGTCTTCACATAGTGTGAACATAGTAATTATGTGTTGGTTATAGGGCAGGAAAGAGCTCTGCTGGATTCTATCTCCTCATTCCAGATAGAAATTAGACAATTTCACTTTATTGTGACATTTTGTTCATCTATGCTTAATAACAAACAGAAGAAATATCATTAAAAAAAAAAGCAAATTGGAAGTTTGAATATTAAATATAGAATATTTCTTATTATTTTAAGAATATGAATTTCATTGTGGCCATTTAGACAAGTGAAGGAAAAGTATGTCTTTCAGCTACTGCTAACACAAAATAAATAATATTATAGCTATATATGAATGGTACCCAGTATAAATTAGGGCAGGGGTCTCCAACTCCGGTCCTGGAGAGCTACCGTCCAGTAGGTTTTATATCACACCCGGCTTCTGATGAGCTACATCTGTTCTCAGGTAAAAACCAGGAACAGGTGTGGCACATCAGGAGCCAAGTGGGACATAAAACCTACTGGATAGTAGCTCTCCAGGACTGGAGTTGGAGACTCCTGAATTAGAGAGTCAAAGTGTTAACATTCCAGATTGACAATGCTGTAGTTAATGGTGTCATTTAAATATAATTTCCTTTCTGTAACCTTACCCAAGGTGCTGTTTTACCCCAGTCCCTGGCAGGTCACAGCTCTCTTTGCGACTAATGCTCTGTAGAGATCAGGAAATGGACACGTTCAGTGTTACGTCAAAGCAAACTGGAGGTAATTATATAATTTCAGATATAACTGAGATTGCAGTGGAAAACGAGTTACTAGACAGCTGCTCTTCTGCGGGCTTCTGATGTCTATCAAGGCCAGTGAGGTTTCAGTTGTACTGCCCAGTGGTCGCGGTTTGGCATTTCTTGGTTAATTAAGTAAAAAGAAAAATGTTTTATTTCCTTCCCAGCCATTTACAAACGTACGTATAACTACATAATCCTCTTATCATTGTATTCAAATCTACAAGGACACTTGAAAATACAGATTTTTTTCTCATGATGTTTCATGGAGTTTTTTTTTTTTTTAAATGTTTTATACAGCATATTTATCTGGCAGTCTGGGGTACAGAACCAGCAAACAAAATTTCTCAGTTGTAAACACCCTTGCATGTCAACAAAGACATTTTTTACTCGCAGAAAATGTGCAGTTCTGTGTCTGAAAAACTTTAATCGTTTACATTCGAGACCAGGTGAGATCTGATGATTCAGAATTCCAATGCCTACTGTTATTTTTGTATCACTCTTCACTGCCTCCCATCAGCCACCTCCATTTCCCAGTCACTTACTTTGGCGAGAGGCATGGGGAGGCCGCCACATATCTCAAACAGTACAGGGCCGGTCCACAATCACGACAAGATGCGTATTATCCTTGTAATATGAAATCCACAAACAGCATGATAATATTTGGTCTAAATATTTGGCAACAGATTTTTTGGCATACCAGCCACATGCCTGCTTGTATGCCTCTTACGTTAAGGTGCAGTACTAGTAAACTGAGCTGCATTGGCCAATGTTTTATTTACATTTATATTTTGTAGCAGCAAGCTCAATAATCTAGGAACCACAGAAATATTCTTGGAATTGTCTCCTTAATTTGATTTCTTTTCAATTTCACTACTGATATTCTAGCATGAGAAAAATTTAGATTTGGTCATTCACAGGGTTGTTGTTATTGCGAATGACATGCTGATTTTAGAATATCTTTCAACAGCTCCACATCTAAGTATAATCATACTTTATCAGCAATGTTATGGTGTTTCTCAATCCCTGTGTCAGATCATCGAGTTTATAGTGAAAAAACATGGCCTTCAAAGTCACAAATAACTTCGGAAATTTTGTGCAACCAACACCCCTAGAGATGTACACGTGACTTTGCTGTCCTCACTTCACTGGTCCTGTCTATCTTCTCAAAACAGTAACTTTTTAGTGAGCCATTTTGACTATTATACTAGGTACACAGTGCCGGCTTTAAAAGGCAGCTAAGGGCATTCACAGAATGACAGGAAGAGAAATCGATGACGGCTATTAAATGTGCCAAATAACCTCCTCGAAAACCAACAGGGCATTTGTATATGTGTCAATTGATCTTGATCAGGTTTGCTCTGATATGATTAATTCATTTGTACTCAAAGCCTGTAGAGGTCCAGGACATTGTAGTTTTGTACTCGGACGTGGCATGGGACAGTGTCTGTACTGCACATGAAGCATGCGGTTCTAGAGGTCATCTCTCTTAATATCGTATACGTCAGGAGCCTAAGCACTAACACATCAGCTTATTCCCTGGTGTGTTAATTAATAGATAAACATGTCCACTGCCTGAAGCATTGCCTACAGGCACCAATAAAATTATAAATTTGTGCTGAAATGTTGTATATTTATTCAGTAATTTAACTGTATAAGTAAACTCCAAGATCTGTATGCGTTTAGCACAGTCTGCAATACAAGGTGCAGTTCCGGTACATCCAGCATAACCTTAGATGCATAAAGCTTATGAAGAACGAAGACTCCGCAGCCCCTTTGCATTATTTGTTTCAGTCACATAGATGTGGGTACACTGCTACTTGAAAAAATATAAACAGTCATAACAAATGCTCATAATAGGAACGATTTTCACATAATTAGGCGCTTTCCTGCAAGGTAAATTACAAGCATGGTTGAAAGCCACACTGCAGCAGGCACGGTAATTAGTGTTCTTGGAGTGTAGATTTCAGCACCAACTCACTCCCACACTGACCCAAGGCAATAACAGATCACCAGACGCCTCCACTGAGATTTGTTGTCAAGCCAGTCACTCTTTTCCATGCGTATGGAGGAACTCGAGGTGTTTGTATGCCATGTGGACCACAGGCGGGGTCCTAAATATTTCCGATTTAATCCCACTGGTATCCATCCCCTGTAGAAAGCTAAGCGTCGAGGATGTGTGGGTGTGTTTACTCACCGGAGATGAGCAAGAAGGGACCACCTGGATGGGCTAAATTTGAGAGGTGTGAATATTAGGTTGTTAGATTTCAGACCGCTCTGGGACACAGCATTGCAATAAATTACCACCAGGTCATGAGCGTCTTTGCAGGACTATCCTGCATATATTTCTTCTCGCATTAGGTGTTCATAAGTAGGGGTGTTTGTGTGTATGCAACAGACCATTTATTCTTCGCCAGCAAATCTTTGTCACCAATGATGAAAACCCTTTGTTAGGCTGGATGATTTCTTACGGCAGGAAAAAATGCAAAGCATAACATTCAATATTAATGATTAATTTTATCATTATATATAATTATCTTTGCAGAACACTGTTGTATATATAATGCTCCTTTTTATTGCCTCAATAAATAATTAACAAAAACTCACCGGCTATGAACTTTGGTGATTTAGTAGTATAATGCAGGGATGACGAGCTAAAATTTTACTTCCAGTGAATATTTCAGTCACAGATGTGATATGCTGCCTTGTCTTAAATAATGAAGTTCATTGGAAATAACACTTTCAGGCTCTGGTGGATTTCACCAAATCCACAACTAAATTTAGTAAATACACAGTGGAAATGATGGTGGATTTGAGCTGCCAAACACAAGAAAACAAACCAGAATAGAAAAAAAAACATGTGCTTATAAATAACAGTCCACACTATAAATTGTTGTTATGGTTCTGTACTACAAACACAACAAATTGATGCTTTCCTGGTGAAGCTCACATATCAATATGGTATCCATATACCTTTTGCTCCCAAATGTTTTGTATGGGGAACAAAACTGTGATGCTCAACCACATTATATGGTATTATGTGGCACGCATTTCGCAAGAGGGGAAACTGATATAGCACCAGAAGCACAATAATATTGTCTTACCTTCCATCAATAGAAGTTGTCTTTTTTCATGTCTTGACCAACGCATTTTTCTGTGGCTATATCCAAAAACAGCTTGAAGCCACTATTGTTGTAAGCAGGTGTGAAAGTGAGGAGGAGAAGACACGTGTGACAAAATAAATTATGGATTGATATTAATTATTTAAAACTACCCTATATAATAGACACCACTGAAGGGATTGATGCAAAAGAAAACAAATGTGTTTGGTATTCCTGTTCAAGAGAATTATTACAGGTTTTTAGCAAAAACTTACCATTTACATCATCTATGATTTTTGTCTATTGGAATCAGTTAATCACAGTTGTAACAATTAATTACCTTTAACAGGTGATACCATAAAGATAATTAGTCCCAACTGTATCAACTTTATCAGAATATTTAATATTCTCTGGAATCTTTAAAGAATTCATACATATCCCCAAGGATCAAATTACTAGCTACTACTGTATACTGAATTTATTTTAAAATCTGCACATTTCCTAAACATCTTTAAAAGTCTTAAAAAGAAAAACTAATGCTTGACAAAGAATAAAAGTCTCTTCATTTTACTCTTTAGCAGCCTGAACGTTTACTCTAACATCTCTTTCTGATGATTTTTTTCTTTGTTCATGAATAAATAAAATACTTGACATATGTGGATAAATACGAAAAAATTAATATGCAACAGAACTATCTTTTAAAAAAACAAACTTTTTAAAACCTGTTCAAAGTGGACCGGGCCATTGTAAATGCCACATTAAAGGATGATACTGTCCACATGTAGCTGAAATAATACAGGATTCCACGTCTTTAATATGCAGTCATTGTTAATTGGCAGTAACCTGTATTGTATGCCTGATTGGAGCTGATATGTTAAACAGAACCATTGGAAAATAAAACTTTAACACTGCGTTATCAGAATCTTTTCTAGAAAAGACAACATGACACCTATTTGTTCATAGCTGATGTGAAGAAACAAGAAATTATTAAGGATTATTAAGTATGAATTTTTTTGGGGTGCTTAACCTTTGAATTTTCAATAGCATCTTGAGCTGATAAAGATCTTAAAAACATATGTAAATACGTTTCATTGAACTATGAATGGTTATTAGTTTTTAGTCTGTGACGATGTGTGTGTAATACTGAAATGATTTGATAAATGAAGTATTGCTCACTGGAAGGTAAGAGCATTATGTAATCATTTTTTATTTTATTATTTCCTTCAGTTTATAATTTCCCCTTATTTTTATAGAAATAGACCAACATTATTCACAGTGATACTAGCATACTGTTGTTTGTAGATATCGTAGCGGGGAAGTGGGAGATAGGGTTGTGAATATTTTTTAAACGGTTTTGCACAGGAGCGATTCTGACAGCCTCAGAATTTGTTTCTCCAGATAAGGGGTGGTCTCACTCAGAGCATCTGCTTTCTGCTAATTTATCGGGCTGAGCTCACAAGTGCAAATTAGAGGGAGCCAAAATAAACGGTGGGAGAAATCTTACCATGTGCCAGCGCCTCAGACATTAAATATCTGAAGTACTTGGCTAACAGATACCCCACTGAGCTGTTTCCCAAATATAGCAACCATATTATGCCACCATCGCACAAAATTTGGCGCCCAGAGAACCGGCGTTGTTGTATCGATTGTTCCGTTTATAGATACACATAGCATCAATCTAAATTTACCAAAATTAAATAAGTAGGCGATAGACAAATGAAGATGTTTGTTCAGTAAGTCATGAAATGAGTTTTATGTTACATCTGTAGATAAAGGATCATATTAAGTTTTAATCCCAATGAAAAACGGATGATGGTGGTGGCTTATTTCCCACCCTCACTTTGTGTGTGTGCAGTCTGCATGTTCTGCGTGAGATTCATCCAGGTTGTCCTGGTACTCCGAAGACAAATGCATTTTGGCTAATAATTAGCCATGGAGTATTACTTTGTGTATTTAATCCGGGACATACTGTATTAGGACCTTGTGCCCTATGTTGCCTAGGATAGATCCTAGACCGCTTTGTAATCCTGACTGGCATAAGTAGTTGGATGGATGGATGGATGGATGGATGGATAGATGGATGGGTGGATAAGAAAATAAGAAATTTACAAACGAGAGGAAGCTATTCAGCCCATCAAGCTCATTCAGTGAAAACTTAACTAATAACTCAGAGTTGTTTAAATCTTATCTAGTTCTGATTTAAAGGAACCCAGGGTTTTCGCTTCCGCTACACTAGCAGGAAGACTATTCCATACTCCACACGCTGTGTAAAGAAGTGCTTCCTCAGATTTATTTTAAAATGTTCTCCCTCTAATTTCCACTTATTGTCACATGTTCTAGTATTTAATCTAACACTGAAATAGCCATTTGGCTGAACAGCATCCAGACCTGTTAGAATCTACCTGGATCTCATGTCCCCCCTTAATCTCCTTTGCTCGAGGCTGAGCAGATTCAGCTCAGCTAACCTCTCCTCATAAGACATTCCTCTAAGACCAGGAATCCTCGTAGCCCTACGCTGCAGCCTTTCCAAGGCAGCAATGAACTTTTTATGGTATGGAGACCAAACCTGCACACAATATTCAAGGTGGGGTCTTACCAAGGAATTATATAGTCGTAGTATCACCTGCCTTGACTTAGACTCCATACCATGAATGGATGGATGGATCGATGGACTCTTCTGCCAATTTTAGGCCATATGTAAGGTACCCTGTATACGTACTCCCTCCACAGAAGACATTTAAATTGAACTATTGCAATATTAGTGCAAATAAAAATGTAGTAATGGTGTCCACTGTTACACCTGCTGTTAAAAGGAAGATATCACTCACAGACCAGGTGGAGAAGCAGTCTATAAACCCATCAATATTTAAATGACTGACTAATATATACTGCCTTGTTTTATTACTAAGTTGTAACAGTAGATCTTTAAAATACTGCTTACAAGGTTACGAATGCTTTGTAGGAAAGAGTCTATTTTACAGGAATCATAGCTGAATTAATATTTAGTAGATTTTATTAGTATTTGCGGTGATATTCTTAGGATCAGTAGACATGGGGGTTTAAAGTAGGGCCACAGTTAAATTGTAGCTAATGTGATGATTAAGACATCTGGCCACTTAGTCCCAGGGGAGACATTACTGTTTTACCCCTAATGTAATCTAAAATGTCCCTTCAAATAAATTATTAACCTGGTAAAAAAGACGGAATATAGTAATGGACTCAATGTGTCAATGTGTGTGAAAAATGTAGCAATACAAGTGAAGCAGTGGGCAAGGGTGTTACATAAAGGAGAAGCACATTTTTGTGCTGCAGAAAGACACTGATATGAATCTTTAAATTGAGGAGGCATGTGAAGAAATTCCAACAGTGCAAAATTATTCAAATAATTTTCAAATAAACAAGAATTGTATCAAAATTAAATTATGTTGGGATCAGAAAAAAAGTACACAAAACAAATCTATAGAATACAGCAAAATGGAAACCTGGCATTTCTACAAGAGAAGGAAAACCTGCTTTTGTCCACAGGGTTTCCAGAGTATATTTATTTATGGATGATTTGAAAAACAGATCATGTTTGATCTTACATGAGCTGAAGCTGTTTAACATTTCTCTCACTGAATTAAGAAGCCATTTGATATTTTGGAATGATTTTTTCTCCCTGCAATATTTAGTGTGTGCATCAGCATGGCCGTGATCTGTCATTCATAAAAGAAACAATTTTGTAGACCTTACTTTTGCAGGGTTGAAATGAGGAAGTGGAAAGTGTCAGTTTTCTTATTTCTCATCATGCTACAATAAAGAGCATACCAGTGCCATCATAATGTAAATGATTTTATGGGATATACAATATATATGTGTGCGTGTGTGTAGTATTCATACAACTGCTGAATATGAACTGCTTAGAATATATGGTTTGAGAGTGTCTTTGAAGACTGTTCATCCACCTAGTCATTACAATGGTAGGCTTCACTTGAAAGAAGGGATTAAATTGTGCTCTTTTAATTAATTGGCACAGCTTTTTCAAGTTGGTATCCTTTGCACACTCTTGACATTCATTGTATTCTGCTCAGGGGATTTTCATTATAATGAATTCCTGGGGACTTCAAGGGATGGTCTTTAAACAAACATAATTAAGGGTGTCAAAGGTCTTGATGTAACTCAGCATTCAGTCATTTACAGGTAATTGGCACAGTCTCTCAGAAGATTCTATCAATGCTTCTGTGTGTTACTGTGTTCCTAAATGTGCTACGTCGAGTACATGGACTTAGCTGTTCCCACTGGTAACAGTGGATTTGAAAATGATTCCCACTCAAGTGATGATTATAATATGCGTTAATAATAGAATGACCCGGAAACAAAAGATGCCTGGGAGATGCAAACCAACATCCCTGTGATAACTGAAGCCAGGAAGCACGGTTTTTATTGGAGGCACAGTTCAAGCATCACAAGGATTAAGGCTTGTAATGCCTGCTAATGTTGTTTATTGAACTTAAGTTTATGGGAGGTTTAAGGGCTTTAATAATCCTATCGTTGTTTGGTCGACTCCATAATGTCTGCTGTCTTCTTTTCTTTGCCTCTGGGAAGCTAATCTCAGCAACTGTCCCACACAGGCTATGCCATTGGTCCATTCATGCATCGAGTAATTGCTCAGGTTTTTGTGTTTTTTCTCCATGTTGGAATGCATTGCATTCGGCACCATCGGAGGCAGAGATAGAACAGATAGGTCAGCTGCAGTTGGAGGAGATTAGCTAAGACTATGAGCCTCTTGATGCGATGGATCCTCCCATGGGACCCAGGGCAAATGAATAAGAGCATTGCCATTTAGACCTTGGTAATCACATGGCAGCCCTCGTCCTCCCCCCTTGCTCCCCCACCCCCAGAATATGTTAGACTCCCATGACTGTAGAAGCGGAACGATTCCTTCCCCGGCCTTTTCGGGTGGTGTGGGATTTTATGAAAGATTATTTAAGTGTCACATGCCTGGCAGGCAGTGAGCTTCATTGAAATCCCGGCGGCTCTCGCTCCCTGGACTCGCCGGGGCCAAATTACGCCGCTGGGAGCTGGATTTCCCTCGGCCTCTTAGCCAGTCAGAATATTTTAATGGCATTTAGATTGAGGTAACAGGATGTATCAAGATCCAGTTTAATAGAGACACTGTTCAATTATTGTAACATATAACAAATTGTTTATTTAAAAGCTCTCATGTTGACTTCTAAATATATTATTCAGAGGTTTGTTTGGTAAACAGAGTTCAGGGTAATTATAAACGATTATATAACACTGATTAAAGGACATTTATGGAGGAACACTGTCACTTTGTCTTTATGCTGTGAATAATCAGGTACAGTGGTACCTCAGTTCTCGAATTTAATCCGTTCCAAACTCCGGATCGAATCCTAAAAGGTCGAGCTCTGATCAAATTTTTCCCATAAGAAATAATGGAAAACCAATTCATTGGTTCCCGCCCCCCCAAAAATTATACCTAAATATGTTTTTTTAAGCATTTATACACAAAATGAACAAGAGAAAACAAGTTGAGCATTTTTTTCTTAATGGCTTCCAAAATGATAAAGATCTTATTCCAACATTACCCCTTGTCCTACCCTGATTGTCCGCTCTTTCCGTGTGCCACGCCCCCTCGTTAAACTCGTGTGGGATCCCCATGTGATCAGCTGTTTCTGGTTGTTGTCATTAGTTCTCTGTATTAAGTCCGCATTTCAGTTTGCTTCCCAAGTCCAGTCATTGGGTGCGTTCGAATTGCTTACAGCACTGGCTTAAAGCAATGCATTCTGATCCTGACGCAATGCATTATGGTTAGATGCATTGCGACCTCTCACCCGGCTGCATAAACTGGAACCGCCTCCATGACGACACAGCTTTGACCTTATTGGCTGAAGAGTTTAGTTACATGCATGACATTTGTATCTCAGGCAGATCCGATGCGTAATCTGCTATTTCTCCCAAATATCACATAAAGCAGTGAGAACTGCATTTCAGTTAATTTACCTGATAAAATAAAGTTTAAATAAATGACATAAATGCTCTAATAGTACAGACGTTAAACGTTAGTGGTTTATTTATTGTTAGTTACTGTAATGTTGTGCTGCTTTATTTGGTTAATCGTCCAGTCTGTGAAGAAGGCATTCGAGTAAATAATTGCATTGCAGTATGACTCATTTCCTGGCACGTACAATTTATATTAGGTCAGCGTTCATAGTTTGACTTCTGACATTCAGATTGAGTTCTAGGTCAAACTGGTTTGTTCGACTTTCAAGAAATTTGAGTTCTAGTGGGCTCGAGAACCGAGGTACCACTGTATATATACTGTATGACCTTCTAAACACGTATAACTTTAAAGTTTAAGTATCCATTTTTATTAAGCACTTCGGTTCCTAAAGTGATAAAGGCGTACTGTTTGCAAGTGTTTGATTTGGTGTACATGCATAAGAATAGCAAGACAAAAAAAAACTAACAAAAAACCTGAATGGCTTTCTGCTTTCATATTGACTTGTGTAATTGTTGGTTTGATTTGTGTTACTTTGTCCTCTCTTCAAAGATGCCATTGCATTTATTTATTTATGAAATTTGAATCACATCCTACATTGTTTGGTCCTTATGCCATTTAAAAGTGAAGGCTTTTTATTTGCTTTTGTTTTAATCATTGAAATTCGGAATGCATAATACTTAGTGCTGTTTTTGTGTAATTACTTTAACTGGAATGATAAATTAAGCTTCCTGAATTCCACACTCCTATTTTGTGTTACACGAGCTGGCAGGAGACAAAACAAATGCCTGTGTTTGTGTGATGTCTTCCGTTTCCATGGCAATTGGTCACCAGCACCACCCATGAATACATGCTCATCAGTTAAGGAAACCCAGCTGAAAGTAATTGGACTAATTACTTTGACAGGGTGTAAATAGGGTCAGCTAGGCAGATGTTGCATGGAAATCACAATTCTTTACAGTGTACTGTATCAATTCTATTCGATTCTGTTCAATTTAATCAACTAAAGGATTTGTTCAGAATCGTTCACTTCTGACACATTCTCCTTGAATGTCAGGTGGTACCCCTTCAAAGACTTATTGTTAGTTAAAATAATTACTTTTCACTGAATATATCCATCTATCGATTTTCTGAAACCACTTGCCCTATTGTGGATCACAAGGAATTTGGAGTCTATAACAGAGGCTACGGGCACAAGGCAGGGAACAACCCAGGATGGGGCACCAACCCATCACAGGGCACACTCACACACCAGTCACTCACACATACAAGGCAGGGAATAACCCAGGACGGGGTGCCAACCCATTACAGAGCACACTTACACACCAGTCATTCACATATATAAACCACATTAGGCACACTGCCTCTTTTCAGACATCTGTACATCTTTGTAGTGGATGGTGAAAGTGAGCGGTGAACCAAATGATGACTCGCTCATCAAACACACACGCTCACACACCCTTTTTATATATGTGTATACACACACACACACACACACCCTTTTTATTTTAGCTCACCTGCCAGCTCAGGAGTAGCAACATTTTTTTCTTTTAAATGTCAAACAATCCAGTTCAGCAGCTAAGATTTTATTCAGTTAAATTATTAAAAAGAACAAATGGCACAAGTCTAGAGATTATCCAGTAGACCCACATTAACAAGCTGGAAGGGGTGACTGTTGTGCACAACTTAAAGTGCTTCTTTGATTTTTTTGAGGTTTTATTTGAATTTTCTGAATTTGTAAATTGTTTCTAAACATCGTGAAATATCAATACCACCGCTACAATCATCATCATCGACAAAGCAAAGTCAAAGCACATATGGAAAGTGGAACAGGATGGAATGTAATGTTTTAATTAATTAATTAATTGCTTGCTTGTTTGTTTTAGTAGCCATTCAATAATATCGGCGACCAGTCACTACCTATGTAGGGATGGCTGGCTGATTTCAACCTAAATCAAGAATAGTTTCCAGTTTGACAAATTCTGATATTTTGAAATAATCTAAATTGCCAGGTGTGTTGCTGACAAGCCTGTCCATAGATATGCCATATATGTCTCACGAAAGGGAGTCTAACATGAATGTGGGGAATGATGTGAGAAAGGTCTTCACTAATGTGTACAGTACCTCTGTCAAGGACCGCTAAAAGTCTCAGAGGTTAAGGAGAGATGCTGAACACTGCTGAGTAATAATTTTCAAAAAGGACTCTATGGAATTTCATCATTTTAAGCAGGTGGAGATCCTTCCAAGGACTTCATCAACAAATATGTTCATAAGTCTAATGTAGACGAAAAACAAAAAATCCTCCTAAGGTAATAGATACATAAAGAACTGATAAGGCTAGATACATAAAGAACTGTGGTAACAGTTTCTATGAATGCCATGTCTATTAGAATCTGTGAAAACATTCATAACACATTATAATGCATTCATAAACCATTATAAACATGAATATAAATATTTAGAAAAGTTATAACACATTTATATAACACATGTTTAACATGCTTGTCATGTTTATTGTTCATTATGAAAGCTTTATGAAGCTCTCGTCAATTTGAATTCAGATTTAATAACAATGTTTGCTTATCTAGCATTCCTAACAAAAGGGTTCAAGGACCTTAGTAGGTGTTTGTGGTAATGCAATTATTTCTTTTCAAGATTATCTTATTATTGAATATATTAACATAATTGGAACTGACTTTATACGTTTGTCCTGTATTAGCTTTCTGTTCTTATCCCTTACGTTAAATGGGTCGGTGCCGACCCGTGTCTTAAATCAATCATAAAATACCCTCAAAACAATTATTTATCATCCAATTTGTTTCTTACCTCTTGGTTGCCTTGTTAGCTTCATTATCCATGAAAAGATTGGTTTTTGATATTTTTAGTGTGGCTATCTGAACCTCTCTTTTGACAGCATACCTCTCGTTTTCAATAAAAAAAATAATGTTAAAATAAACCTCAGGGGTATTATACAAATAAACTGAATTGGTCTTATCTTGCCTTACACTAGGCATGCCTTGCCTAGTGAAAAAAGAAATGTTTTAATTTATTTTGTTTAAATAGAGATTGCTGACAAAGTCAAAAATCCCTGATGCAGTACACAAATTTATGTGGTGCTTTTATGCATTTTAAATTTACAAACGGGTCGGAACTGACCCTAGCACAAGAGCAAGGTTAAAAACAGGCATCTCATACTCATTTAACATGCTATTCCATATTTCCTATTAAACCTTTTAGAACCTTGTCCACATTTTTGTGTAGTTCCATCTTTTAGGATGCGTGCATGCATACCATAATAACTTTAAATTTCCTGTTTTCTAGCTTCTGACAAATTGAATCATTTCACATATGCTGAAGAGTTAACTTGCCTTTGGTCTTAAAATTCAAAATAAGTTGTTACTGAAGTCTGACAGAAAACAACTGCACCTTGTCCTTATAACTCAGGTTTGGCAGACAGGATTCCACCAGCCCAGTTAACAGTGAGTTTCTCCTCAATAACTAACTTAAGAGCCAGGATGCAGAACTACAAGTACTATTATATGTTTATTTCATTGAATTTTATTTCTTTGCAATTCATTTTGAATCCATCGAACTTTGAACTATATGCTGTATATTCACATTTTTGGCCAATTACAAATGTTTTACTTTGTATTACGATGAAATTTGAGTTACCAACTATCTAATTGCCTTGATATCCAAGTTTTTGTCTCATATTTAAGGCTTAAAGGTTTAAATATTACTGAAAAACTGTTGGTTTGTTTGCCAAATATTCTGCTTAGTCAACTTTCCGATGACCCCTGGTCTCTCTCTGTAGGGTTACTGCCGAAAAAATTGGCAAAGGAAACTTTCAAACACTGATTAAGAGTAGACAAATGCAAACTGTCAGCAAGACATTTTTTTATGAACAACCTTTAATGTACT
>JABFEA020000038.1:24365046-24402516 GCA_019775915.2 Cyphomyrus plagiostoma
CCCCCCCCCACCCACCCCCCCCCCCCCCCCCCCCCCCCCCCCCCCCCCCGCCCCCCCCCCCCCCCCCGCGTCCCTATGACAACCCCCAGGACCCCCGATGACCCCCCTAAATCTGCATGTTACTTGGGTCTCGGAAATAAATGCAGTATTATTATTACTATTATTATTATTATTTACATTTATATATGTGGGCTAAAATGTTGTGCAGTGGGAACAGGCGAAACAGAATTGTAAGCACAATTTCTTGGCGGACTGAATGCGAGGGCTCTAGGTGGTCAGGTGCTTCAGTTGTTGAAAAGCAAAGTCAAAAACAAATGACATAAAAAAAATAATAATCAAGCTTGCGGAAGCAAGACAGTAACAATTTACAATAAATCAGAGTGAGTTACATATCTGTAAAATGTGACTGCAAAGCATTGCAGAAATAATGGTTTTCTGTTAAGGTCAAATGCATCTGGCCACCATAACAAAAGAACTGCCCCTCCCCCGTTGAAATGGTCTAGAATCATCACTGATCCATTTTCCTGTCTTATTCAAGTTTGTAAAGGGGTCCGGAATCCCAGAGCCTAGGGGCACAAAGCAGGGAACAACCCAGGCCTTGGTGCCAACTTATTTCAGGGCATATTCACACACCATTCACACGCAGATTCACACCTACGGGCAATTTGTTTCCCACCACAATCCAAAAGCATGCTATGCTGAATTGAAGTTGTCAAATTGTCTGTGTGCCTTTTGATGGGATGGCACCCCATCCTGGGCTGTTCCCTACCTTGCACCCGTAGCCAGTGGGATAGGCTCCAGACCCCCATGACCTTGTATAAGACAAATGCATTACGATAATGATGACTTGAAATGAATTGTTCGATGGTCCTACCTGTAATACAAATGCCTTTTCTTTCTTATCAACGCCTGTTCATATATCATTTCTGAAAGCACTGAAATTCTGCTAGTACTTTCTTGCAAAATAGCATTGTGGACATTAATAATCTGTACATCATAAGTTTAAGGTAAACCATTAAACAAATATCATGATAGCGGTCTCAGGAACCTGAGAATTTAAAAAGCCTTGTTTGTTTTTTGTTAAGAGATTTTTTTTTACTATTATGCCCAAATAGGCAGCAAAAGTCAAAAAACCAAAAACTAGATAAAATGATTTTAAATCCTTCAGTTTTACTGCCTGTAACCCACAATACGCAATAGATTTGGATGATATATATTTTTCCTCAATTTTCAGTAAGTTTTCTTCTCTTGGCCTGGATTTGATGAAATACATGTGTTTATTACTGAAATAAATGATAATGTAACAAAAAGAGGAAGTACACCGAAGGCAAAATCGACTGTTTAAAAATTTGATAAAATTGATGCTACAGAAATGACTTCGTAAGAATGACATATGGATTATATATATATATATATATACACACACACACACACACACACACACACACACACACAAACTTTTTTATTTTAGCTCACCTGCCAGTTCACAAGTAGCTTTTTTTTTTAGTTTTAGTTAGCTAGTTTTTTTTCTTTTAAATATCAAATTAGTTATATTTCCTTTCTAAGTAAGATTATTGGCAAATGTTGTTCAAACTGATCATCTTCTGGTGTGAACATCTGGATAATCCTACAGACATGTCCATAACCCCATAAACTTCGCACCCATTTTTACTCTCCACATGGGCACGCTATGCGTGAGCGATTTTCTGCAGCCGCTTTTGTTTCATGTGTTCCTGGCCTTATTATCATGGCAGGGAGACATATTAGACATACTGTGTTTTTTTTCCACTGGCACGTGATGATGATCTGGTGGAAGGTTAGGGTGGCTCAGCTTGAATTCTCTGGACAGTAGAAGCAGCTGCAGGGGATTGAGGTAGACGGTCTCGCCTGTGGATTTAGAACCTGACAGGGGCCTCGAGGAATATCCAGCGTTAATGCAGTATTCTATCATTCCACTGCTGGTTTGTTTTAGTCCAAAGAACAAGGGCCATATATGCAGACACACTGACGATATTGTGGAAAATCACCAGAGGCTAACGGGGGTCCTGCTGGCAGCTCTGCCCTTCTGTCACCTCATCAAGGTTGTCGACCCCCCCTCTGGTGACACCGCAGTCCACAATGATTTGTTGCATCTTATTTTATCTATTGCTTAGATATGTGTCTTTGTGCTCATAAGAAGGACATCCTTATTCTTCCTGGACAAGGACAGCACAACAACAGTAATGAAAGAGGAAGAAAAATATTCACTGGAATGCCAGAATCTTCTGAATCTCTTCAGGGAGCTCTGATGTCTTTTTCCTCACTGTTCTCATCACACTTCTTGGAACATAAGGAAGTCTCATTCATTGTTATGGCCTTTCAGTCCTCTAGCTTTCCCTGTATTCTCTGATTCACTGGGACTCTTTTTTATAGGATTTTATAGCAGAGGCCTGCATGTTCCACACATAGATTTCATGCCATTCATCCATCTTCCATAACAGTTCATCCAGTAAAGAGTCATGGTGAGTCTGCCGAGCCGGGTGCACCCTGCACTGGACACCCCTAACCCAAATTACACACTGCGTTGTAGAGGCTCTTCTTCTCATAACCACATGTCTTTGGACTATGGGGGAAGAAAAGGCTCACTAAGGCAGGTAGGACATGCAGACTGCACAGGCACAAAATCTGACCAGGAATAAAACCCCAAGCTCTGGATGTGCGAAGCCACAGTCCTGGCAGCTGAGCCACTCTGTCGGCTGGGATTTCAGTCTATGCTACCCAAATCCGGATGCCACCCTTCGCAGGCTTATTTTGCATGTGCAGCCTGAAGGGACAGTGTCCCCTGAATAGAACAAGCTGCTTTTCTGCTGTAACATAAAGAACAAGATTGTACATGAGTGACAGGATCTCTATCCATGAATCCCACACATCTCTGATTGCAGCCAGTTCCCTTTTCTATTGAGCAGGTCTGGTATGATGGTTATCAGAACAAATCACCACAGAGGTGATGTGAACAGATTCCACTGACATTTTCTCTGGAATACGAAAAAAAAAAATTAAAAACAAAAATCTACATTCCATCCTTTGCCACCCATAAGTTTCTTATCTGTCTGATTGGTGGACTCCGGGTAACATCATTCTAACTATGTAGGTATCTCTCTTTTTGAGTCGCTGACAGGTTTTCTGCGAGGAAACGGCCCCTGCATAGCTCATCTTTGCTGTGTTTTGGTCCTTACTATTCTTTTCTAAAGCGTTTTAATGGTAACTGTATTGGGCCCTTGGTACCCTCAGATCTCTTGGGCTTTAAACCCATTTTATTACAATATTAGCTGCCATCTCCCATGGCTTTGTTGTGAATATTCACCATTCTATACTTCCTTCTTTATATTCCCATACACATATCCTAGCAGGTTATTGTGGTGTCCTGCTGTTTTCATTTGATGAAGTGACAGCTGTGACATCTTCCTTCTCCGAATCTTTGCCAAAGAAAAGACCCAGCCAGGATAATCAGAAACATCAATAGCAGCTCTGTGTGAAATAGTTTTTCCCCCCATTTTTGTTATCAACACCAGCTAAGTCTGATGATAAAAGGTCTCTGTTAGCCAAACGCTGGTGAATCAGCCAATAAGACAAAATAGAAATAAGAAAAAAAACATTTCTCAGACAATTTGAAAATTATAAATAAAATATAACCTATTCAAGTATTTAAGTTCAATAAGGATGTACTGAATACATCTTCATTATGGATCTTTGAATTTTTATATGTAAAATAAAATCCTGCAGCATCATGTTTCTCTGGAGGTCCAAGAAGGCATTACAGCCCCGGTCTGAGAAAACGACAGACAGGCAGTAACAGTTTATTTTAGTCCTTCTGTATACAGTAGCTGCTTTCCCAAAAACCACTAGCCTACATTGACTTGAGGGGAGGAACCTGGACAGGATGCAACTTTCTCTTCACATGGACGATCACATGCTGCATGCGGTTTAGAGAAAGCAGTCAATCTGAATGATATGCCTTAGTACTTAGAAAGAATATGCAAAAAAACCTCAAAAAAAAGAAAAAAGACGGCAAGGATAGAACACAGAATCGTGCCGGTAGGTGGTAGTCAGAGATGTTTGGAGGTGTAGACGATCGACGGTGGGCTGATGCTGAGCTTACTGGATCCTGTTCTCCCAGTGCTTTTCATGTGTACCTGTGTACGCTGGCTGATTTTTCTCTGCATTCTGTCAGTGTATGACGGACAGCTTTAAAAATCGACTGTATTGTCCACTCTGATAACAGCAAATTATCTGAGTGAAACTGGTGGCAAAGAGAAGCCTCCTCAGTGTCTCGTTCTGTGCTGCTTAACAGGGTTGGTGAAATCGCTCACAAATTAATATATTCCTTTATAGACTTTCTCCTGAATTATATTTCTTATATTATATTATATTATCTTAGGTAAAGAGAATACAATTCATTTGTATTATATTACAGGCCCAATCGATCATTTTTACTATGTTATTAAAACATATTCAAAAATTTCTAATAAAATTCTTTTTTTACATTTATATATATTTATATTTCCTTTTTTTGTAAATAAATCTGATGCTTTTGTTTAAAATGATGTACAAGTGAGGCAAATAGCACAGTAAAAAGAAAGAGTTGACTTGGCATGAGTGCAGCTAAGCTCAGCTTCCAATAAATGACCAGGTGCAGCATTAGAGCAGGAGCTGTGGAAGAACAACCAACAAAGCCGGGACCTTATAAGGCTGTGATTCAATCAGCACAAAGTACAACATTAAGAACATTCAGGAAAAAATGAAGCAGAATCAGTCATTCTTGGAACAGATGGGTCTTGGGGCTTTTATTTTCTTTCTAAATAGTGCGAAATAGGTAAGTCAGCCCGAAAAACTATATTTTATAAATACACCTTGTCAAAAGATAAACAAAGCCTTTTGGAAAAGTGTTGACCTTTTTTGTGTTGTCGTGTATTACTGCATTTTTTACAGAGGCATCACATTTTATGTGATTCTGTTAATAAACTCAAAGGATGTAAGCATTATTTTAATGTCTGCCACATTTCAGTTGTCAGTTTAGTAGCCAATTATAGAGAACATCAGTAGTAATCGCTTTATAACAGAGGTGTGCCAGTTTTCAAGTAGGACTACAAATGGCACTCGTTTTTTGCATTTCTTTTTTAGAAAAAAGTTGCCCATTCATTTCATCCAATAGCTGTTTTCTCATTTAGATGGCATATTTATGTGCGGCCTTTTCTTGGCAGTTTGTACTTTTATCACAAAACAAAACCAGAATATAATGAGATGTTGAGTTTCCAAATTCAGTTAATTATGTGTTGTTGTCTGTATAACTCACTGTAGAACGTTGCTAAAGTTTGCAACGTAGAGCCAACTTATTCCATCAAGAGCAATTTACTGCTCTGCTACCCAGTGTGACACAAGGGCTTTTTAATAAGCCTAGTGGTGCCAGTGTATAACGCTGCATAAAAAGTAAGTATTTATGTTAATTCAGATGAACAGTACAGTTTATACTAAGCAAACATGGAATCATGCAGCATGTCTTCAAATAGCAGTGAAATTAAAATTAAACGATAATATGTACTATTGTTATAAAAATATTTTCCGTATTTACTTAATATATAAAGCAGATACTGTATATATTTGGTGCTCAATCTTAATAGCATACCAAGACTTCCTGTAGTAATACTTCCTGTGTACTCATTAGTAATTACTAAAATCACACTCACTGACACAATAGTTCAGTTATACTGCCTCTCAAATGTGTCTCAGAAGCATCTCCAAAAAGCAAATTATTCCTATATTAGCTTGCACATGACATTTATTATTTTTCATTGTTTTACAGTACTTTTATTATGAAGAGATCATTGGTGTACATTCTGTAAATTCAACCCCTTCGGTTAACCATTTTCTCTGACAGCACACTTTGCCTTATATGTTTTACATTTAAACAAGAGCCTAGCACAGCAAATCCTTGCCATAATTAACCTAGCTACATATTCCATCCTCTAGGAATTCATTAATAAATTTACACTGGACAGCTGTAAGTTATAGCAAATGTGCCTGTTTTATTTATTGAAAAGAGAGAAATTTACCACTCATTGTTACTCAATCAGCTGGCTTTTTGGGAGCTATATCTGTCAGGGGCAGAAAAAACACAGTAAGATGCAAAATCAACAAGCTTCTGGGACCTTTCAACAGGAACATGAAGAAATTAAGCGACAACCACACAACCACACCAAATACTCTTCAGGTTACTGAAATGCAAAATACTAAAGATAATTACAGTAATTATTCCACATGCTCATCTACATATACACAAACACACTCTCCTTTATGCACAGAAAAATACCAGACTCAAATTGCCTTAGTGCAATATCACAGGAGCCACAAAGTCAGAAGGATAGGCTGATCAAGAATGCACTGGTAGATATGCTTGTGATGATTGTATTCTGCTTATGTGGCAACACAATAATGTTTTCTTGTTCGATACATACTCTGCTTGCGATAATTAAAGGAGCATACAGTATATGCACAGAGGTTCTTTTCTATCTCTGTGAGAGTAGATGAAGGTTAATAGCGAGTAAATGTTATACATGTCTGGGCTCTTCTTTAGTTTCCTGCTACACTGTTTAAATTATTATTTTAAACTTATGGTAAATATTAGGGGTAATGCTAATTAATAGTTATTAATTAATTAGTTAATTAATAATTAATAGAAAAAATTGTTAATTTCATTTTGGATTTGCTGAACATACAGAGACGAACATAAGCATACTTTCTGGTATTGCATTTAGAGCACCGTAATGTGTGCTATATATCTTTCAAAATATCCAAGAAAAATTGGCATGAAAGGATTAATTAACATGAATTCATTATTATTACCCAGCAAATGATAAAATAAGTAAACCTATTATTTTGTCAAATGAACTAATGATACATTTAGTTCCCTGTCCCAGGGGATGCATTACAGATGTAGTCATCTGATGCGTAAGTTGTATACTCTGCTTTGTCTTGGAACCCATTACATTTCATTTACAGAAGCCAAAATTTAACTGTGGAGTGTCTGCGCCTAAAATGTTGGGTGGCATATTTTCAGTTGACTGCAACAAAAACATCACATTTTCATTAAAAAATATGCACATTTAGTTGCTTGAATGGTGCTTCTATCCAAATTGACTTACAATTTTCGCCCATTAATATAATAGGAGATTTAATTGCAGGTTAACATGGGTTCACCTTCCTATTTAGGGAACTAAAGTGAGCTCCCTTTGGAGATTTGAACTGACAAGGCTTGGTTATCCTCAGCCAATGTCAAACATGGAATACAGAGTGGTACGCTTGAGCTGAAGCCCGTCCCCAGGAGTAGGTGGCAAACTTCCATCGTGGGGCACATGCACTGCTGAATGTTTTTGGACTGTGGGAGGAACCATGCACAGACGTGGGGCACCCTCACAGAGAAGAGGGCCAGTGTCTCCCACCCACCATTTACTCTGCTACTTAATAAGCCGTCCTGCTTCCTTTCAAAATAAATGTTGCTTTCAAGTAAATTGGGGAGAGCTGAAGAGCGTGTTAATGAATATTTATACTACATATCACGCAATCAAACAGATTATATACATATTGCCAAAAAATACAGGATGGGAAACTGCTCTATTTAGGTCTCCTGATGAACTGTATTACTGTTGCTATGTGGAGGCAAGATCATTTTATAAATTGTATACAATGCAGACTCAATGGAGCCTTTGCATTTCCTTGAAAAATCAACTAAACTGGTATAAACTTTAAAAATGCTAAAGCCCAGGTGAGATGGATTGCACATGGTTTGAGAAGAAGGAAATAGAACTAATTAATCATAGCTAGCCAGTCTGATGCATCAGCAATATGTAATGCACATTGAATTTTTGTGTATGCGCCATTCATATAAAAGAGCTGGGTCAAATATTTCACAGCGCCACTATATAATAATAATCTGATCGATCATGGGAGTGCAGAATAATGTCCACCTGTCTAAAAAGATGTAGCCACGCCCATAACTGGAAGCTATAAAGTGACTGGAGTGGACTGGTATGGGAGTTCTTGTTCTGCAGCTAAATACTCCAGTGTTAATTGTTAGTGGTTAGTACAGAGGTCAAGAGCTATTTACTTTTGAGTGGCATTCCACTGGGGATGTTTAACGTGTTATCTCACTGGATATGCTGATTTCACACTTCTTCCTTGACTGGAAATATCTTGCCTACAAAGCATTGACTTCCCCTCAAGCGATCCTTGCTATTAGATGTCTGAGGTAGTTCATTTTTCTCAGAATGTGCTGCATCGGGGATCAATTGTACATAATTTAGTGTGGTCCTGGACTCCTTTGATGATGCTAATTAAATAAACCTATCAAATTTACTAGTATCTTGTATTGATACAGAACATATCTATACACTACACATTCATGTTTGCATTAATTGTTTGTGCAACCAGTATTGCGGTGACCTAAAACCTGTTCTAATACATTTTGGATGTTACTTATACACATATGCTACATCTGAGGTGTATTTTGCATGTGATGAAGATCTGGAACATAGGACAATACATGTGCAGGATAAGCAAAAGAGAAAGGATGTTATTAATAGTAGACCAGATGTATAATGCAATTCCTTGTGGCACCTTCAAGATGATTTAAGAATAAAAAAGAGCGGGTATCAAAAACCAGTCCAACAACCCTATGCAGCCCCCCCATCCCCCCACAGCAGGTTTATGAATCCCAAAAACTCAAAAGTTAATCCCTTACCTTTACTCTTAACAAGATTATCAGTAAAATCAGGGTCAGCTGGGCTTCATGAGCCAAGGTGTATGTAGGGACAGGGCCTGACATATTTGGCAGGGTAACATGGAAAGCCATCTGAACTCAGAACTGTGCCTCTGGCTTGTGGTTTTGCAGTTTCATAGAAATTTGAGTGTTTATGTTATGACAGTCTGTGGCAAATAGTTACTTGTGACATATTGCCACTTGAAATATACAGACAAACGATATATTTTGCTCTCTGTCCATAATGAATTTCCCTGTAGCATTCAGTTCAGCCGTCAAACCCAATTCTGCAATGATGACAATGTTACCATAAACGACAACATGAAGTTGCTAAAAACCATTCTATAAATAATATACAAATAATCAAGAAGCAAAAGCAGGAAGGGATGACAATTTAAGTGGAAAAAAGCTTGGTGAAAAATGGGGGGAAAATGCAATAGCATTCATGAGAAAAACAGAGACTATAACTTGTTCTGAAATCAGCAGGAACTACTGAATAATACCACCAAATTCATACATACATACAGTATATTACACACATATACCACACATCACATAGATGAGCAGACAAAGAAAATGATGTTTAAATGATCCCTGTGTTGGTGTAAAACTATGATGTCTGTGTGTTAGCCATTTAAAAACATCTTTATTGACCCAATGCACAGTGAGGATGGTTTGAGTTGCCTAAGAATCTCTAAGAATCACAGCTGGGGAAATGGAGATGGTAGTTGAGTCTCGGGGTCAATAAAGTCTCCAAAACTATGATCAGACCACCTACATTACCACTTGTCATTTCGGAGGGTTACTTGAAAGAAGCCTCTGTTGATATGAAACAATAAACTTTAGTACTTACATTTTGTCAAACATCAGATGAGATAAAAATAGAGGTTTTTTAGCAACAAACACCAGAGACGTCTTTGGTGTAGACATGGTGTAGAGGGATAGGCATGCAGAAACATCAATCATGCTCACTGTAAAGGCCCAGGACAACTTCTTAGGATACATGGTATCATGGACCCCATCAGGTGTAAGCATATAAATCAAAACTTGACTCCCTCAGCCGGGAAGCTTAAATTGGGCCATTGATGGAACTTCTAACAGGACAATGACCAAAACACACCTCAAAATTAGTTCAGTGACCATAAACTCAAAGAATGGTCATGAACCCAGTCCCCTGACCTCAACCCCATTGAAAACCTGTGGGATGAGCTGAAAAGGAGAGTCCACAAGCGTAGACCTCTGGAGACATTCTGTCTGGAGGAATAGCCTGTGATCCATCTGCTGACCACCCACATAAAGCATTATAGTCTCAGAGCGGTTATCTTTGTAATGGGGGGCCTTTATAAAATATTAAGTGAAGGAGTGCTAATAATCATTTGACAAAAATATTTGTTTTATGATGATTATGTTCAACTCAGGCTTTTGCTAATATTTTGAATAATAGATCAAGAGGATAAAAATACTTTTTTTTTTTATCCACAGCCAGATTCATTTTTATTTACCATGGGTACCAATAATTCTGGAGGGCACTGCATGTGTTTCTGTTTGTACTCATGTATATTGTCACTTTTGAAAATCTAAGCTTTATTAAAATTAGAAATGAAAAGTCAATACTTATAAGCATGATTAAACGTTCCATTGTGAGTTTACATACTTTAAAAGAAAAGTTTACAATGAAGTGAAATATGTTTTGCATCAGAATAATGGTTATTGACATAACTTTGCCCGGACAAACAAACAATTTGTTCTGCCCTGATAAAAAATCTGTTTCTGTGAGCAACTGGGTGGCAGCTGGAGAATGTGAGCATCTCTGCGCCTCTGTTTAGCTATAAAACAAAGACTCATTTATCTTCCGACAACAACATCTGGACAGCTGTACAGCAGTAATAAATAAACAAGAACAGCAGAAAGTTGATTCACTGCAGATTCCCTTGTACGTGAGTCACTGGAATGGATGCACTGTCTGAAGTAGTAATGGAGCCCCCAATTACATGGGTGTTTGCTCACTAATGATGAATCGGAGTACAATTAGTTACTGAATGTTTTTAATTCCCTGTTAGACTGAAATTCCTGCTTAAAAACTCATTCTGCATTTCTATTTGATGCGAGATGCCTGATTGCGAAGTATTCTTTTTGACAACAAATGGAATTTTTGGAAAGTATGTTCAGCTTCCATATATAGTTCAAATGCATTAAGTTAGGCTAATTGGCATCTCTAAATTGTATGTGTGTGCATGTTGTCATGAATCCGAGCGGGTCTGGAACAAGGGCGTGGGATGGTACAGGCTGGGAAAAAGGTGGACGAACCACTGGCAGCTTAGGGAACACTGGGGTTTATTCACAAAACTGAAAACACAGGAAATAATACAAAGCAAAACAGACCACAAGGGGTCAAAACTAAAAAAAAAAAAAAGGGATAATAATGTCTAACTACAAATGGATTAGGGCAACAAGGAGCGGGCAGGCTACAAATAACACATCTAACATACAACAATAATCCACTGGGCAACTGAACTAAGGCAGGAGCTTAAATACAGAAAACTAAAGCAGGTAACAACACAGCAGGAGTGAAAGATGAAACAATTAACCAATCAGGAGGGTGCAGGGCAACGAGTAATCAGGTACACACAAAAGGACTGGCACAAGAACGGGTTACCAGTGAAACTAACAATTAACGCAAGGACTTGGGAGATCAAAACCAGGAAACTAAGAAACTGACAGAGAAACAATGAAGTAGAATGCTGAGGGAGTAACCAAGAGAGGTAAAACACAACCAAAGCACAAAGCAAAAACCAAAACTGAAAACAAACCAGAAACTCATAGGAACTAGAAACTGATAAATGAAACACTAGGAACAAAATGCTGAAACAGAGGAGGCAGGATTTGAACATATGACAAAGGGGTTTATACATAGCCACACACTCAGCTCATTGAGCCATACAGCCATCAGGGAAGCCGGCAAAACACATTGGAGACTTGGACAATAGGGTAAGACAGGATGACCAGCGACATCTGGCTAAAAGGGGAGGAGAACATGAAAGACTCGGACAGATGGGTGCTGACCCTGGCACAGGTACTGTCCTGTGGTAGACTGGAATTCTGAAGTGTACCCCACCCTTATAATCTACACTTTATAATCTATAATCTATAATCTACCTCACACGTGATCCTGACTAGGATACATGCAGAAGATGGATGGTATGTGTAATAATTGAGAAAGTAAAAATAGCCAATTGATTTCAGCAGACTGAAATACTGATTCGTTTTCTTTTGTTTTCATCAAATTATACTTTTTTATCTGCTTATTTGGTGAGCCGTATTATGTGTGATGCAGAGTGGTTTCATACTATATACAGTGGGTATACGAACTCTACATACCACTATTGAAATTGGAGATAAATCATGTTCAATGTAACTTTTCAACCAAGAAATTCAAGGGAAGAAACAAACTAAAAACAGATTATTAAACAGTAAATTATTAGGCCAAATTACTGAAAGTAAACAATAGAATAATAATATGAATAGAATAAAAAATGAAATACCTGCAACACCCTGGTTGCATAAATTTGCAAAAACATCCCAAACTAATACTTTGTGGAAGCAAATTTTGTATGTCTGTGTGAATGAGTTTATATCTGCTTTACACACCTGGATTTTGCAGTTTTATCCCACTGTACTTGCAGAAAAAGTTAAACCTCCTTCAAATTGCCAGGGGATCGCTAGTGCACAGCCATTCAGGTCATTCCACAGGTTCTGCTGTGGGACTGGGGTTTGGGAACTTACTGGACTATTTCAAGACTTTGAATCTTCCTTTTCTGACACCATTCTTTGGTTGACTTAGATGTATCTTTTGGTTTGTTATCATGTGGAAAGTAAAATTTATATTAACCTCCCACTTTCTGACAGAGACCAGCCAGTTTTCCAACTAAATATCTTGTTATTTGATGCTAGTCCTTTTCCCATCTGTGTTGAACAGAGTCCCAGTCCTAGTAGAAGTGAATCAGCCCAAATCATTATGCTTCACAGTAGGTATTTGGATGTTGTTTGGATGGTGGGCTGTGTTGTTCTTACGTGAAGCAACTTGAACAGGGTGCTCCTGTAAAATTTAACTGGGCTTGGATATTAATTTTATGAGCAATGGCTTCCATATTACCACGGTGCCCCAAAGCCCAGATATGTAAAGGACACCACTGTCTTAAGCAAAAAGTCACCAATGCCTGTCAGAGATTTCTGCGTCTCCTTTAATGTTGCCTGTTAGCCCCCCTGGTAAGTTTCCTCTCGCTCCTGTGATCAACTCCGGATGATCATCCAGATCTTGGCAATGCCAGTGCCTGTGGTGCCCCATCGTCTCCCCTGATTGATGTTAGCCTTCACAGTGCTCTATGCTACATCCAACATCTTTGATATCCTGTTATACCCCCCACTGTCTGCTCCTTTTGGACCCTGGCTATCCCAGGAGGCCACAACCACAAAAATTTCAAGAACATCCTATATTGTTTTTTTTATTTGCAGCTATAAGAATTACTTTCATTGATAACAGGTGTATGCTTTTGGACAGACAATATCCATTATAGACTCCATTATTAAACTACCCATGCAGTTAGGTTTGTTTTTAATCTTAAATAATTTTCAATGTCAGATTAGAAATATTAAATGTTTTATCTAGATTTTTGGCTTCACCTCATAAATACTTACAATTCCAATAAGTAAGCGGTAGATTCTTTTTTATACACTGTACATTTGCTTTAAATGTCATCTTGATTTTCAACCAAATCCAAACCAATTACTGTAATGTATAAATATAATCAGTGTTTACATCTGGCACGAGTTCCAAAGGCTTGACATGCAGATGGCAGACAGCGCCATGTTTAATGTCAGCACACACTCTTAGACATAACGCTTAAAGCCCAACAGACACACTCCATTGAAGAGCCACGTTTGTGGTGGCAGCCACGTCTGGCTGCACACGTGAAAGCTGGGTGAACATATGCGCAGAGCAAGAGCTGGGAGTACAGTGTCTGTCTGTGTTTAACGGTGTGTTTTACTCAGCATGCATAATGAAAGCACACAGATCTGCATCTGCCCCACGACACTTACATTATAAACTACAGGGCCCCCGAATGAGCTTTTTCCTTATTGCTCTGCAGCAGATACATTAAGGTGGCTAATCTTAGCATGATAGCATGAATTCATGTAATTATTATGTCTCTGTGTCATCTAATAAGAACATATCGCCTGGTACCCCTTGAATCGAGCCTTTACAGTCCTTTAATGTAGTCTCTTCTTTTCTAAAACAATCATAAATCATTGTAATGATTGTCCCAGGCATCAGAACTGTCAGAATATTTCCCCGCTAACCCACTACGGCAAACATTTATCACAATATCAACAAGTAATGGTCCTGAGTAGTGTTAGATACACAATGAATGTGGCATGAGATATTGGTGGGGATAAATTAGAGACGCTGCTTCAGTGACATGACAATGAATATCTCAAAGGTAGAGATGAGGCTCTAGGAGGACCGAATAGAGGTCAATACTGAGAAAATCTACTTATTATTTATTTACAGAATAACATATATGAACATTAAACATGAATCATTTCTTATTATTAAGCATGGTCAACTCTATCGTCATACATGTCACAATATTTAGATACTAGTAGAATGCTACATAACAGACTTAAAAGTTAATGTTAAAAAGAAAGATAATAAACACCAGATATTTAAATGTATTTATTAAATATATACTTCAGTATAAATAGTATATACACAGTATATATGTGTATGTGGGTGTATGTTTGGGTGTGTATATACAGTGGTACCTCGGTACTTGAACTTAATCCGTTCTGGACTCCGGATCGAATCCTAAAAAGTTTGAGTTCTGATCAAATTTTCCCATAAGAAATAATGGAAAACCAATTAATTGGTTCCTGGTCTCACAAAATTACACCTAAATGTTTTTTTTTTAGCATTTAAACACAAAATGAACAGAATAAAACAAGAAAAGCATTTTTTCTTAATGGCTTCCAAAACAAAAAAGATCTCACCCCAAAATTGCCCCTGTCCTGCCCTGATCGTCCGCTCCTTCCGTGTGCCACGCCCCCTCGTTAACCTAGTGTGGGATCCCCATGTGATCAGCTGTTTCGGGTTGTTGTCATTAGTCCTCTGTATTAAGTCTGTGTTTCATATTTTTTCCCCAATCCGGTCATTGGGTGCGTTCGACTTGCTTACAGGGTTAAAGCAATGCATTCTGATCCTGACGCAATGCACTGCGACCTCTCACACCTGCAGAACCTGGAACCGCCTCCGTGATGACACACCTTTGCCCTTATTGGATGAAGAGTTTAGTTACAATCCCAGGCAGATCTGATGAGTAATCAGCTATTTCTCCCGAATGTCACGTAAAGCAGTGAGAACTGGTTTTCAGTTATTTTACCTGTTAAAATAAAGTTTAAATAAATGACTTAAATGCTCTAACAGTACACGTACGTTAGTGGTTTATTTAATATTAGTTACTGTAATGTTGCGCTGCTTTATTTGGTTAATCGTCCAGTCTGTGAAGAAGGCATTCAAGTAAGAATTGCATTGTAGTACGACTCATTTTCTGGCGCGTACAATTTATATTAGGTCAGCGTTCACGGTTCGACATATGATATTCAGATCGAATACTAGGTCAAACTGGTTTGTTTGACTTTTTTATATATAGTAGCTGTTACAATGTGCATACACCAAGATAATTGTAATTAAGATCCAAATCAAGCAGAAAAAAAGTCATGCATTTGTCCCTGTATTCAGGTCAGGCAGATCTCAGGAGACCTGACCTGGGAATTTCTGGGCTGTATGTCAGATCTGGATTTCATTGACATAACACAAGGGATGGATGGATGAATGGATAGATGGATGGGTGGATTACAAAAAACCTGAAGTTCCTTCAGTTCCTATGGTGCTGTTTCCTGTGTGCTGCAGATGGCCCCCTTGGTCCCAGGGGACTGGTGGAAGCCACAGAGATGTGCACACAGGAGTGCCTGGTGCTGGGCCACTCGGACAACTGCTGGATGCCACCGAACCTTGGGACTTATCAGCAGCCCAACTCCCCCATTTCCGCCTTTGCCAATCAAAAGGACTGGGCTAAAGACAAACTGCTGAACGGCCACACGTTGACAAGGGCTTGGAAAAGTGAGGGTGGCCGGGACCAGTTTGAAGAGCGGAAGAAGTTTGGGAGCGCCGAAGGACATTTCACTCAAGGCAGTCACATGACAGACATTCCACTTGCTAGCTTGAAGTCGTATAAACATGACTCAGGTGCTGACAGCCCAAAGGAACACCAGTTATAAGTAACACTCTAAAGACTGTGTGGGTCAGGCAGTGTGAGACATTACAACATTTTAGTTTACCTGACACTATTACTTTTTCTAGTTAGAAATATGTACCAAGTAGGCCTCTAGACTTGTACTAATGCAGGATATAAACTGTACAAATGTACTTTGTTGACAATACATGTGATATTTTGCCAAATTATCGGCACTGGTTTTAGAATCATCATTTATTTGAAGGTCAAGATATGTGATAAGCTCCAATTTATTGGTCCCTCTTGTGAATTTATGATTAAGCTGGAAAAAAATAAACGATGAAGTTATTATGGTTGAATAGTATATTCAAATATTGTGATGTGGTTGTTATTGAACTGTTTTGGGAATATATTAATCCACACATACAAAGAAAACGGGATTATGATTAAGACAGCAATGTGCTATTAACACTGTAAGTGAACACTTGTTTAGTCTGTCATTGTTAAATTGTTTGTAAATATATCAAATACTAACTGACATTATTTACTTGTAATAATAATATGCTACGCGCACCATTTCAATGTTGATTCAGTTAAACAAATTATTACTATCAATTTTGTTTGTACTATTTTGTTTCCTGTCGGTAAATTTTACTCCAGATTAACTAAATAACTGAATAGTTTAAACGTTTTTGCTAAACAGCAAAAAGGCACTTAAAGCTTCAGTACATTTAACGTAAAACTACGTTGCAGTAGATGTCCCAAATCTTTAATTAATTAAAATGAATATAACAACAAATTTTATCTTAGGTTTATTTTAATAAATTTTTTGTGATATCAACAAATATCTAAATTTCAATGTTTCTTTTTCATGGGGAATACAAGTAACTCACAGGAAACAAAGCTAAATTACTACCTTCAAATGGGAAATACACTCTATTGATTTATTGGTGACTTTTTATATTTTTGTTCACAGATATCATGTATTGTGCCTTCATGACATTGTACCAGGCATTGTGCTGACATAGGTTATTAGAAATATTTGGTGTTTTATGCCTTGTTCAGTGAATGTTTGGCAGGTACCAGAACAATATTTTATCAAGCAAAAATATCACAGTATCATAAATGAAAAACAACATGGTCACAGAGGCATGAGCTGCAAAAACTACAAAATAACAAAAAAAAAAAACAAAAAAGGCATGACAGCCAATTTAACAATGGAACAGCATGCAAAAAGAGAAATGACTACATTTACAAGTTATGTTGCATCATATGCATATTACATTTTAAACAATTAATTTGTACTTTGAAGATCTGTTCACTATGTACAGCACATTCATGTTTTATGTCACAGTAAAATGTGGGATGGAGTGAATTGCTTAATGCAGTATGTTCGTCAGTTGTTGGGTTGTTCAACATCATAGGTATTTAAACAGCTATTGCAATAAATGTTTTTATTATGTGTGCTCTTGTTTTGCATCAGTTTTATTGTGTACTATTGTCAAATTTACAAAAAGGCATTACGGTAATACTCATCCTAGTTGATTTCAGATAGATTAAATTACTGAAACTCTTTTGCTAAATATTTATTTTTAGTTTAGAATATTGGATCATTAAATCAGCTTCTCAAATCTGATGAAACAAAGTTGAAAATGCAGTATTATAACAGTACCGTAATGATAGTGAACATAGCCCCTGAGGAACAATAAGACACAATGTGTCCAGTGAGAAAAAGTTCACTTTATCTCCAGAAGTGGGCCAAAGAGAGAGTGATCTTATTTTGGGAATGTTTGCCATAACCTCAGCTCCTCTGCAGCCAACGTGGAGCTGATTAAAATGTCAGCCTATAGGGTAATTGGGTGGCCATTCAGTCAATTATCCTGTGAACACATCAAGATTGTTAAAGGAGGTCACTGAAATGTATTTAAAATTTCAGAATAAGACCGCAAAACTGTCAGTTTCATGGCCATTCCGGCTAAAAATATGCAAACTCACTTTACCAAAAATAAAGTCCAAATATATAAATTGCATTTTATTATAAAAAAAGATATATAATGACAAATAACTAGAAAAGATGCTATTGTTGCCATCACCTGCACTCCCCAATCCCTGCTTCTCCCGCATTCCAACCTCTACAATTTTTAGAATTACTAGGTGGATGAACTGGAAGTGAAAAATTACTTGACACATAACTACACCTATTTGTTTACTGCACATTCCATTTACATGCCAATTTGCATAATCGTTCCCCATCAATAAGGTGGTTAACATTGTGTATGATGTCATTAATATTATTTACATTTTTCATATGTCTCAATATTTATATTCTGTTTATTAATTACTCTCTCATTAGCAATATGGCCAGCGTGTTCCACTACATAACAGTAAAAACCATAACGAACACACCAGCTGTAACTAACTAATTACCATTTAATATCAAATCGACGCCACTGATTTTCTTTTGAGATTTTTTTTTAACGGCACAAACACAGTTAGCTTCAGTTAGCTGGCAAAAAAATGCTACACAGTCACAGTGGGGTGTACATAAAATCTGTAAAATCTCAAGTTTGTGATAACAAAATATTTGCAAACAAACAAAATTGTTATATTAGCCTTTTAACTTTGAAAATAAGCATATATTTAATCCAATTAGTTCTCAACTTTATGAGCTAATTCATTCCAAATTATTGCCCATTAATCAAGAACTCATGCAGCAGGAGGTATTTTCCCATACAAATGTTAAAAAAAAACATGACTTAGGTTCCAGCCAAAAAGATTTGACCATAAATTTTTGCCAAATAAACAAAGGAAATTCAAATCTATTATTAGAATTAACATTTAATAAAAAAAAAAATATGCACATCTAAACAAAAAAGTCCTTGGCGAAAAATAAAAATCACTTCTCAGCTAAAACTGCAACATTCACAGTCAGTTTCGGTCACTTTGATTTTCAGCAGATGTGGTGGTTTTTTTCTTCATGTATCCCATTCTGAGTTGTTGGAGATCACTCACAAACAGTATATAAAGTGAACCTGGTGTATTAATGGATCAGGTCTGGTCATGGCACCATCTTACAATATGCTCTGAAATGTAATGCTTCACATGCGCAGACGTGCAAAGTTCGAATTAGGTGACATGAAGTCTAATGCGTCGCATGCGAAGACATGCAAGGTACATATCAGGCCTGCACAGTCAGATATTTCACAAAGTCATCTGTATTACCTCTATAACACTAAACTAGTTAAGATGAGGATGGATAAAAATGGCAAAGCTGACAAAAAAAAATTAGAGCAATATATTCCCTGTGGTAGGTGAGTGGGGGGGGAGTTGTTCACCCATGGATAAATTTTGCCTAACGAAAGTCCTACAATAAACCAAAAATATTGCTGTAATACCACCCAAGCCTACCCTACACACTCTCCCCACCTCTCCAAAAAATCTTTAATACTCCAACTATAAATAGGGCTGAACAAATAGATAATACCAATAATTATCGCAATCCAATTTTCCTTGCAATGGATATGTCAAATGTTTGATGGACGTTCAATATAATTTAAGACAAAACTTGTCAGCGGTGATATGCTTTGCATCACAAAACACTCGTTGGGAGAGCAGGTAAGTTAAAAATAACCCATCCAGTAAGGGAAATCCAGCCAGATCCAAATGTAAAATCCAGAATAAAATTCAGTCTGTGAGAAATCCCGACAGTAATGATCCACAGAGAATTAAGAAATGATAAGAAGAATGGCAGTGCTGGCATTTTTCATTGATGAATGAAATATATTTATAATATATTTTAATATATTTTTTGAGCCCATATGGCACTTTTGGTTTCCTTTGAGCCCTTTTTTGAACAGAGAGCTCAATCTACAGTATAATAACTCCGGAAGTGGCTAAACATTTTGGCTTTCAGTAATGTTTGGCAAATGTTTGTCACTTTCTGATGATAAAGAAAAGTTTATAACTAACTATCTGGTTTCTTAAATTTCAATTCAGGAGTAAAAATCAGCCTTTTAACTGCAATGAAATAATGACTTGACATTCATCATGATAATTATTGATATCAACTGATAAATTTTTTGCGATGACATTTTTGGTCATATCGCCCAGCTCAAACAGTAATTTGTCCCCAAGTTCACCAGATCCGTACCTGTTCCTTCATGTGCTAAATAGGAGCAAGGATGAGAGGAAACTATTAAATTCCCCCATGGAAATTTTTGTCAAATGGGGTTTTACTCCACGATAAATTTCACCTAATGAAAACACCATAGCATAAAGGAAAGAATTACCATAATATAGTACTGTTGAAGTTTACCTTATATGTCCGTATGAGAACCACTGATCTGTACAATGTTCCTGGAAAGTTTGAAAAATGGAATTATGTACATATGAAGCCCTGAAGGGGTCACGGGCAATTCTTTCTGTATTGCATTGTTTGCGCTTTCCCATTGCAAAAATATTTTTCAGGAACCAAAACCTTAATACCACCCAAGTACACTCTCACTTTGAAAACCACTGTCCTGTACTGGTTTCCTGGAAAGTAAAAAAAAAAACATCCATGGAATACATATATAAAGAGCTCTAGTTTTTTTTATTATAATTACTTGCACACAATGTATTAAATTATGTCCACATATTAACATACTCACGAAATACTAAAGGCACTTTCTTATTTGGCATTTCCATATTTTTGCATCGGAAACCAATATTTTTGTCTGATATAATTGTTACCACTGGATAAGTCATAATAGAAGATGTATGGATGGATTAGATATGGTGGTTATGGGGGTGAAGATGTACTACATAAGAGGACAGGGATGATAGGCATGAAAAACAAATTGTAACCTAAGGTTTAATGATTCAGAAGGTCCCTGCTGTTGTACCCATGAGCAAGCACTTGACCTCAATTGCTGAGTGACACATTTAGCTCTATAAATGGATAAAAGTCACATTGGGTGGAAGTGTCAGCGAAGCTAAATGAAATGCAAAATTGCCAATGTAAAATGTAAATGTAAAAACGGCTCTTCTTCTCCATGCAGCTCCCAAAGCCCACCCATGATGATGGGACCATACACCAGGCATAATTGTATGCTATTTTTGTCTTCATTGTTTGTTTTCTATGCCCTTGCAAAATTGAAATGTCATTTTCTCGACTTGCATCAGTTCAGCTGACTGGTCAATGGGACAGGAATCCCTGGAGGCCCAATGCTCAATTAGCAAATGTATCATCAGAGGATAAAGGAGGAGTCACCCAAGGAGGATGATGTCAATGTAATCAAAGCTGGAATGAATAAGCCCAGAGAGATAACCTATATTATACTCTCACAGTGTGTTCACGTGGTACAGAACAAATTCCAAAATTAAGTGTCCCAACCATCATTTCCTCACTGTTTCCATATAGAAAACATGTTCAAGAACATAAGTTAAAAAAAGGAAAATGTAATGAATCATGTATGAATTTGCAAATATAATGCTAAAAACAAATACAACCTTTAATTCCCCCTTTGTGTGTGTGGTCCTGTGCCTGGTGTTTGCATACTCTTTCTTATACTTATACTGGTTGTCCTGGAATTCCGGTTTCCCTTTGCAGTCCAGAAACATGTACGTTGGGTGAATTGCAACTAGTGTGTGAGCTTGTATCCTGCAATAGACTGGAATTCAATTTAGGATATGCCCAGTGCTTCGGGCACGTGCTGACCCTGTACTTTACAAGTCATCATGGAAGATCAATAGATAAATGATATTTTACACAGCACTGTTATCCTTGAGGTTTTTGTTACCTTTGCAATAGGCAAAGAAAAAAAAAATCTTCAGGTAATGCTGTAAAACATGCATTTCTAATGTGACCCATCAGGTGGTGTATGGCTCAGTGGGTTAGATCTCTGTGCCTGTAATGCTAAGGTCACCGATTTTAATCATGTCCTTGACTGAATAGTCACATTGGACCCTTAAGCAAGGCCCTTAACCCCCCCCCGAATAATGCTCCAGAGGCAATAGATAAATGGCTGACCCTGTGCTCAGACCCAAAGCTTTGCTCTAATCTGTAGGTGTAAGTATATCTCTAAAAAGGAAAGCAAAATGGGATATGTGAAAAGAAACAGTCAAGTGTGCCTGTACTCTGTGGTACAGATGTCAGTTTCATCAACCTTCATTTAACAAATAATTGGCTTCTTTACACTGTAATGAATGGCATGAGCCAACTGATTTGGAATGAGGTTGCCATGATGGTTATTGCACTTCACTTATATACTGTTGACCTCAACAACTTCTTATATTTTGAATAATAATTAAATTTTGCATGTCTTGAAAACCATTTTGAATGTTCAAAAAAATTTTTTACTTACTTCAAGCAACTCTAATATATTTGCAGGTAATGGAAGATATCAGACATTTGTTCTGATATTGACTATGTTTTTATGTTACCTTATAAAATAATAATTCCTTTGAAATTGCAATATTAAACCTAGAATACGAGTACAGAGAAGTCTAATTAAAAAAATATTTAAATTTTCAGTTGAGGCAGTGTGAAAAGCATCCTACAAAAGTAGCACAATTGAAAAGGTCACTAAATGATTTTGAAAGTTCATATCACAAAAAACTAAAATTAAGAACAAAAGCAGACATGACAACCAGTGTGAGCTATGCATGAGAGCACTGCTTATCCAATTATGCTGCAAAGCTGAAACAAAAGCAAATAAAAAAAGATTAAATAAATGCTGCATTTAAGAAAAAGAAACAAAGCTCCTAGTGGGGGGCTTCCACTCTGCAGTTGCTCATGGTGAGATGGGCAAGTGTGGGCCTACTCATATCCCCATAGTTCATTGCCAGTAGAGTGGAGTTCACCCTGGTGAACAAGAGGGTTGCCTCCCTTCAAGTTGGGGGACAAGCTCTGACTATTATCTGTTCTTATGCACCGAACACCAGCTCAGAATATCTGGCTTTCTGGGAGACCTTGGACTCCATTGTTCTGCTGGGGGACTTTAACACTCGCATGGGTAATGACTGTGAAACCAGCAAGACTGAGTTTGGGAGAAACAGCTTGCCTGATATGAAACTGAGTGATGCTCTGTTATTGGACTTCTGTGCTAACCACAATCCAAAATCCAGTGAACCTGACACCTAATATGGGTGCACTGGGAGTGTCTGGCAGAGTCTCCTGTCTAGGAAATTTTCATCTCGCACCTACTACAGAACTTCTCTGGCATACTGAGGGAGGTTGGAGACATTGAATCTGAATGGGCCATGTTCTGAGCCTCTATTGCTCAGATGGCTGTGCGGAGTTGTAGCCATCCGATTGTTGGTACCTGTTGCAGTGGCAGTCCCTGAACCTGGTGCTGGACATCAGCAGTAAAGAGGGCTGTCAGGTTGAAGAAGAATGCCTTACAAGCTTGGTTAGCTTGCGGGAACCCTGAAGCAGCTGACAGGTACTGGGAGGTCAAGCAAAATATAGCTTTAGCAATTGTGGAAGAATAACCTTTTGGTGGGAGGAGTTTAGGGAGGCATGGAAAATGACGTTCAGTTGGCCTTGAAAAGACTAACAAACCGTGAGGGGACTCAGGAGAGGGAAGAAGGGCATGATCCATGTTTTTTATAACAGGAACGAAGCACTGTTGACCTTAAATAGGGGTACAGCCAGGCAGTGGAAGGAATATTTTGAAGATCTCCTGAATCCCACTGACACACCCTCCTTGGAGGTAGTAGAGCTGGAAGACTCAAAGGAGGACTCATTAATCACTAGGGCTGACGTCACTAAAGTAGTCATAAAATTCTTTGATGATAAGGCTCCGGGATGAATGACAGTACCTGAAGGCGCTTTATGTTGTTAAGATGTCATATTTTGCGTCTTCAACATTCCATGCACGCTGAGGACAGTGCCTTTGGTTTAGCAGACTGGGGTGGTGGTCCCAATTTTTAAGAAAGGGAACTGGAGGATGTATCCAAACTTCAGGCGGATTGAACTCTTCAGCATCTAAAGGTTCTGTTGCCGTCATCGGGGTGTGACCTGCAGCATTCACTAGGGCGGTTTTCAACTGAGCGTGAAGCGGCCAGAGGAGGATCAGCACCCCAAAATCTTAGGTCATTGTTTTCAATTGGAACAGATTGGGGATGAGTTACTTCCTCAAGCGAATGCGTTTAAGTATCTTTGACTCTTGTTGACTAATGAGGCAAGAAAAGAGCAGGAGATCGACAAGCGAATCAGTTCAGCATTAGTAGTTATGTGGACATTGTCCTGTTCTGACGTAGTAAAGGGAGTGTTAAGCCCAAAGACATCAACTTAGTGGTCAATCTACATTCCTACCCTTACCTACTGTTTACAAGCTTTGGGTAATGACTAAAAGATTGAGATTGCAGGTACAAGTACCAGAAATGAGCTTTCTTTGCAGAGTTTCTTGGCTCAACATTAGAGACAGGATGAGGAGTTTGGATACCTCCTGGATGAGTCCTTCGGGAGGTGCTTTGGGCATGTCGAACCAGGAGATGTCCCAGGGCAGACCCAGGACATGCTGGAGAGATTACATCTCTCAATTGACCTGGGAATATGTTAGTATCTCCCAGAGGAGTTGGAGAAGGTGGCTAGGGAATGGGTCACCTGGGCGTGACTGTTCAGATTTCTGCCATGCTGCACCTGCCGGCAGAGGATCTCACCTTGCAGTTGCCCAAGAGAGCCAATCTGCCTCCATCTCTGCTCCTGCCATGCAATCGCCAGCAGTCGAGCTTCCTACTGCCACGCAGTTGCCAGTGGTTGTGCTTGCTATTGCTATGCAGTCACCAGTAGTCACGCCTGCTCCTGCCTGCCTGACTGTGGATGTCACCCAGATGGCTAGTACCCAGCCCACTAAGCTTGCCACCGCCTTGTCGGTTTCTGGCTTGCCTGTGGCCATTGCTACCCAGACAGCTCTCGCTTAGTCACCTGAGTCTATTGCACTTCAAATGGCTCCCACTTACTCATCTGCAACTGCCCAGTGGCTTCTGCCTTCTTACCGGTCTGCTTGCCTAAGGCTATCACCGCTTTGTCAGAGACGGACCCTACCCCAGAGCCCGATCCCTTCGACCTTGCTTGCACACCACCTGCTTCCCTGGCCCCAATCCCTGTCCCCAAAGAGGTCCCCAATTGCCAGAGCATCGCTCCTCCTCCCTTGATGGATAAATAGGAGGAGCTTGACCCTTCGGGGATTTTCCTGAAGGCCCCACTGGACCCCTCTGGGGTAATGACTCCTCTTCCATCGCCCCAACATGGTCGATCCCGGCCAGGTCCCCAGCTCTCGGGGACACCTGCGCCAGGGTCATATCCTGCCCGCCCTGCCCCCTGGCACGGTCTCGAGCTGTGGCTCAAGGGGCGCCTGTGGGTCCTCTGGCTCCTGCTCAGCTGTCACCTGCAGTTCCCCGGGCTCCTGCTCGGTGGTCGTCTACGGCTCCCTCTCGGACATGGCCCCGACGCCACCTTCGGTCCTGGCTCCGATGCCTCATCGGTCACCTGCAGGTCCCCCCACTCTGGCTCGTCAATCATCTGCTGTGACTGCACTGTAGCGTGTTCTCCTCCCTCCTCGCCTATGCCGGTATCCCCTTCGACTTCCTCCTCATCTCCCCTGGTGCCCCCTCTGACTTCTTCCTCACCCCCTACAAGGTCTGGTTTTGTGGTCACCAAGGGTCCCTCCGGCTCCAGCCTCAAAGTCACCTGCTGCCCCGCCCCTCCAGCATCCACCCCTCACCCACTGGGGTTCCCTCGGGCTCTCCGCTGTCTCCTGTCCTTTCCATTCTGGCCTCCTGTGTCTGCTCCTCGTCCCTCCGTGTCTCCTTCATTCACTCCTGGCTCCTTCATTCTTCCCATTGGTGTCCCCCCTATGTCACCGGATTAGTGCCTCTGTGCCTGCTTGCATTTCCTGTCATTTCTCAGTTTTTGTCTTGGTTATTGCCTTTGTGCCTGTTGTGTGTCTGTCTTGGTCCAGGTGCTCCATTGACATTTTTGCTCTTGTTTTACAGGTCCTGTGTCCCCGGTCTCATCCCATCACTCCCCTTGGGTGCGCCCCGTGTGCGCGCATTGGTGGGAGGGTAGTTCTGTCACACCCGGCTCATACGATCCTCCTGTATGCCACGCCCCCTTATTAACCCTGTGTAGAATACTTACATTTACCAGCTGTTATACATATCCTGCCAATTAGTCTTGTGTATTTCAATCCTCGTTAAAGTTGTGTCATTGACATTATCTGTTAAATGTCCTGTTTTAGGAGGAGATTCCTAATACACCCGCATTCCTTGATCTCTTGTCTCACTATTCCTGCTTCCACGATTCCCTGGTGTGACACCCAGCAAGAATCAGCCCAGCACCAGCTCCGTGTTGGTGAAAATAAAGCATATGTGATGTTTTTTTAGATACACCTGTAAAGCAAACTGATACAGCTAACGTAACCTGATAACCACACTCATAGAACACCTCTTGTCCAATCAGATTTCTTGGTCGGAACTAACTGTTGTATATTATTATTATTTTAAAAATAATTTTCAACGTCTTTGGCATATAGGTTTATAGGCTAATGAGTCTAACAGTAGCAGCTATTAATGTTTTTGCCATTTGTTGCGATGATAAAGTGCATTAATCCCCGATGGTTAATCCTCATGTGACTAGAGCTGTTTGTTCCACTATTTTTCCTCTGCTAAATTCATCATCTAACATATATTTACTTTATATCCTGCCATTCCATGCTTCCTAGTGTCAGGCCTTTTCGTAGCCTCATTTTGTGATTTTTTGAGTTGTACTTCATGATTTTTTATTATTTCACTCATTTGGGCCACTCTCCTTCATTATTTCATCTAGATCTTTTCCCACTGTTAACCAGCTGTGGGCATATGGTCTAGGTCCTAACACTCAGTGGTTTTATTGCAATGGGCCCACCTGCTCAGTATGGCTTCTGCTAAATTTTCATCAATAAAATGAGTTCTTTTTATGTTTATGGTTACTGATACCTAAGCATTTCCTACAGAGACAAAAATGGAGGAGAAAAAAATGGAAGAAAAAATTGTTCCTTTTGTGAGATCTTGTGATACTGTCATGCCCCGATCGTCCACTCCTCCCGTGTGCCATGCCCCCTTGTTAACCCGGTGTGGATTCCCGGTGTTTACCAGCTGTCCTTGATTGTTGTCGTCAGTTTATTGTATTTAGTCTGCGTTTCCGTTTGTTTCCCGAATCCGGTCATTGATGTTTTATGATGTTTTATGTCTTGTAAGTTTGGTTGCCTGCCTTCACCTGAGAATAAACCTCGTGTTCCCTGAGACCTGTTTCCCCGTGCTTCTGTCGGCACTCCGGGCACCCGGACGTGAAGACAGAATGACCGGACTCTGCAAGAAAGGATCCCCGCTAACTGAAGACGAATACCTCAGTTTAGCTGAAGAAGTCCTTTACTGGCTAGAGGGGCCGGAGGTAAGGGAGGACCCCGGACTGCGCGATCTGGCTGTTCGGGCGAGGGATACACTCGAGGAGCTGTCCCTCCCCGATGACGCACACCTCGCGGATGAGGTGTGCGAGGTGCTGTGGCAGCTTAGACGCGGGGTCGCGGAGGTGAATATCAGGCAGGTGGCCTGCCCTGAATATGAGCCACCAGTGCCCGCGGCCGCCTCTCCGGAGCCGCCAGTGCCCGCGGCCGCCTCCCCGGAGCTGCCAGTTGCATCGCCTGAGGCTGCGGTGCCTCCGCTCGCAGCTGCATCGCCTGAGGCCGCCCCGTGACTCCTGTGACTCTTGCCCCCATGACTCCTGTGACTCTTGTTCCCATGACTCTTGCCCCCGAGGAGGTCCCAGACTGTACCATACTCGCTCCTCCTCCCACGGTGGACTTAGAGGAGGAGCTCGAGTGGGACCCCTAGGGGGTCTACTTAAGGCAGGGGACACAGACGACGGGTCCCGCCCGCCCTGCCCCCTGGCTCGCCCGTGCAGTCCCTGGCCATGGCTCGGTGGCTGCCTGCGGGTCCTCCGGCTCCGGGGCGGCTATCGCCTCTGAGTCCTTCCCTGGTGCCTCGGTGCTGATCCTCGAGCCCGCCTCCGGCTCCATGTCGGCTGCCTCCGGGCCTCCCTGCTCCGCCTGGGCGTCGGACGGCGCCTTCGTGGGCTCGTGTTTTATGATGTTTTATGTCTTGTAAGTTTGGTTGCCTGCCTTCACCTGAGAATAAACCTCGTGTTTCCTGAGACCTGTTTCCCGTGTTTCTGTCGGCGCTCCGGGTGCCCGCACGTGAAGACAGATACTTTTGTGTTACAATTAATAACTGCACTGTCCATGCAGTGTCTGTTCAAAGTACAATAAGTATTGAACATTATTGAACTGAAAATATAGGCATACACAAATATTGTAATATCACAGGTCTTGCAGGCCCCATCTGTCTGAGCTCTAGCAAGCCTGCAATGTTCCACCCATGTCTCCGGCTCCAATAAGACTGGACCCAAATCACCTGGGGCCTCATGTATAAATGGTGCATATGTATGTAAATGTTGCGTACAGTCGTTTCCATGCTCATGCTGAGATGTATAAAAACTAAACTTAACATACCGATACGCACATTGTCATGGCAGCTCTAGACATGGGTACGCACATTTCTGCATGGTTTTGTAAACGGACGGCACTCAGTGGCAAGTCATTGCTACTGTGGTTTCCTTTTTCAAACTCACAATCATGACGCTGATTTTATCAAATACACCGACATTAACTGTATGTTGTTTACAAATGTACGGCACCTGATTTTTTATCAATTTGTAGCAATAAAATGGTGCAGAAAATGACCAAACTATTACAACTAACAAGGCAGCTCTTGCGTTATTGAAAGACATATCTTATGGAAGAATTAGAAGAGAGTGCGTACTCAGGGATCATATACTGATTTCCTGGTCCATGATGATGACTGGCTTCTAAGTCGATTCAGATATCCAAGAGCAATCCTTTTAGAGCTGTGTGCTAAACTGGAACCAGCATTACAAGGAAAGATGATGAGGAATTGCGCTATAGACTACCCTGTTTCAATTCATTGTCAACATCTTACAGCATTCACAATATCTTTTTGTGACTGCAGAACAGCTTCAGTCAGCACACAGGCGGATGTTCGTCCCCCGGTTTCTGAGGCACAGCAATGTGTGCAGCCAGCGGGCAAAAATGTGCTTGGCACAGCGGCACCATCACCGGCTGTGTCGTCCATGGCACTGAGGGCACCTCTTGTACTATTGTCTATAAGAATAAGCAAAAGTAACACCACGCCCTACATGTTACTCATAAACATGCAAGTAATTCAAACAAGTATAGTATGAGAAAAACTCACCTGCGCTGACATCGTCCCCCTCCCCCGATCGTGTCCTCAATTATTGCAGCAACTAGTTGCTCAAAGGGTGTGAGACCTGGAATTCCGATACCTCCGCCTGTGCTGTCAAGACTCTTATGGTGAGCGGCCACTCGTTTTTTCATATCCATTTTAATGTCCGACCACCATTTTTAATTTCAGCCACCGTGCGATTTTCAGAACCAACACTTTTAACTGACTCCATCAATTTTCGTTTATTGCTGATGTCACTACTTAAACCACCAAATAATATCACTTTTCTTTTCTCGATTTCTGTTAACATGACCTCCACTTGCTGAAATAATTCTTTTTCCCACGTGGGGCGCATTTATTGTTGTTTAAGAAAAACATAGAACAAAGCAGGTATTTATTCAGATTTACATATGGAAATATACATAATTATGGGCGAGTCGGGGGAGTGGCTGTTGGCTCGTTCACATATGTAAAATTTCATGCTCATTGGGATTTATAAAGGGAATGTGCGTAGATTTGTGCTTACGCAAAGTTTTATGCATCTGGATTTTTTCTTGCTTACGCACATTCCTAGTTTTGTCCGTATGCCATGTTCTAGTGTGAATTCTACGAATGTTTTTATACATGAGGCCATGAGGTGTCATGGCAAAGTAGTGTGGGTACATTTGACATGAATACCTGAGCTACTCTTCTACAGAATGGCCTAGGTGAGATAGCTGGTTCAAGTGAGGATGATGGTGACCCTCCTTACAAATGAATACCACAGCTAGACCCAAATCAGAGAAAATATAGGACATTGAACCTGCCAGAAATGATGGACACATACTCTTTGAGGTGCATAAAACTAGGCTACAGAGGTAACAGATGCACCAAATGCAAAACCTCCCTCTGTATTGTGATAAACAGAAATTGTTATAAGGAATACATTGCTGAAGTCAAAGATTATGATCTTTGATTGTAAAGAAATCTACTTTCAAAAGGAATCTCACAAAAATAGTTTCAATTTATGGGGTCCACTGAAAATGGCATCAAAATGTACTGTTTTTATTGAACGAAAAAAGAATTGCATTCTGAATTGCACCTGTAGTAAAAATTAAATGTTTTTTTTTTCCCTCTTCAGAAAGGGAATAACGTGGATCTAGAGAAAGCCCAAACAAAACCAGCGAGCACCTGCAAACTCTGCCCTCCATACAGCCAAGTATGATTTGGTCAGATTAGCATTAGAATGCTTCTGAATAATTTGAAAATTACAATGGACAAGATGAAAGAAAACAAATATTATAAACTGAAACGTGTCTTACCATTACTATGAGGTAAAAGGTTATGCAGTTATATTAGTCCCATTATAGCTTATTTATTATATTCAGGTTTTCCTGGATTCTCAGATTTGTGGTTCATATTTTTTCCATATTTTTCTCTATTGAGAAAAATGACCCTATTGGTTAATTCACAAATGCTCTAATGTCTCTAAACGTTCTACGCATGATCACTCCTGCCTCAGAAAGGCTTTTGTGTTTGGCATATTATTTCATTTTATCATTTGTCTGCACAGATTTTAATAAAAAAAGACTATTGGGCAACAGGTCATAAAGAATTTTTGGCTGTCGAGTCTGTAACAGAATCCAAGCTAAGAGTATTGTCTGCCAATTTGTGCGTGTGGTTAAGGAGTCTTTTGTTGAAGCCTCGGCTTAATCTCACTTTACTAAATTTATTGCAACTCATTTTTAATATCTGTTAGTGTATAGTTATTATCACGTAATATCTACAGACTGCTCTATACTATTTTTTATCATTGAGCAATAAATACATTCAGTGACCAGTTCATTATGTACACTGGCCTCGTAAAGGCAACAGCCTGCTTCTCCAAATAAAGAATCGTGTGGCAGCTACTGAATAAATGCAGCACGTACAGAAGACAGTGTAAAGTGCTTCACTTCATGTTTGGCTGAGCATTAGAAAGTCCAAATGATTTATAATGGGGAATGATTGTCAGTATGCTGGTTTCCGCATTTCAGAACAACTGCCTTTGTGGGTTTTCACATTTTATAATATATAGAGTTTACAGAAAAATGTGCAGTAAACAAAAAAGATCTAACCAGCAGCAGTTCTTCTTAATTAATGAGGTCAGACGAGAATGGCCAGATTCATTAAAGCTAACTGAAGGCCACAAACGAAAAAAATAACATCTCAGTACAACAGTGGTGTGCAGAAAAGCTTCCCTGAAGGCACAACTTGTCTAACTTTGAAGTGGTTCTGGAGGCAAAAGTGAATCCCAGACAATACTAGCAACAGGTACTGTACCTAATAAAGTTACCATTGAGTGTATTTATGCTTCCAGAAATGTAATTCTGTGGATTGAAATCATGTTTCTCTGTATATTTATATCTGCTGAATCATCTCCAGATGTAACCTGTGGTTTTTATGTGTCGCCGTGAATTTTACCAGAAAATGCATTGTCGTATCCTGCCTTTCTGCCCTTCCCGTTCTCCCCCTAGTGTGACCTTAACGAGCCACACCTGTTGCTTGTTTTGTTTTACCTCTCATTTCAGCCCTCATGTGCATCACTCCAACTGCCTCCCATTTGCTCACTCGTCAGTCCTGAATAAAAGTGCTTCTCAGTCCAGTTATTGATGTTAACCCCTGCATGTGCTCTGACGGTCATCCCTTTGTGTCACTTCCCCCTTTGGCATTTTCATGCCGCCCCCCATCTTGTTCCTTTGTTGTTTTCCCCAAATAAATACCCATTCTGTTTTCCCCAATGCTTGTTCCATGCCCAATGTTCTGTGGCTCATGAGAGTCATTGAGGAATTATTTTAAAAGTTCTTGTAGGATTTTTTTCTAAATGACCAGATGGCCTAATTTCCTATGTGCATTTTGAATGTTAATGAAAATCTATTATGCCGTCTTATACTAGGTCTTTCAGGTTTTCAAAGGGGTTTATGTTAAATATCAAAGCCCACAAAATTACCGCTAATTTCGTTCAATTAGCTGAAAGGTGAATTCAGAATTAAGATTTATTAGTTTAAATCATCATCATGCTTAAAATTCAGAGTAAATTTTGTTTTTAAATTATGAATATTTTTAAATGCAGCTATGGTATTCAGTTTTTCTGATGATTTATGTGCAAATTGTAAGAACCATCCACTGGCCCAATGGTGGAATCCAATTGGACAGCCAAAGGCTTGGAATGCGTGTAGGTCCCTCCGAGGGCTCCTCTAAACTTACTTACCCTTTTAGGTAAAACCAAATTATATCACACTCATTTAATTAAAGACCTTTTATGGTGTTTTAGTCATGCCATTTCTGTTATTCAGATTACTCCTGGGCTGAGCCTTCTATTGCTATTTTCTAATACAAGAACTCGTGGTCATAGGTGAAAATTAGCGGGAGCACATTTCAAACTGGATTTAAGGAAGCACTTCTTTACGCATGAATCTTTATGAATCTTTGGGTTCCTTTAAATCAGAGCTAGACAAGATTTTAACTACTCTGAGCTATTAGTTAAGTTCTCCCCAAGCAAGCTTGATGGGCCAAATGGCCTCCTCTCGTTTGTATAGTTCTTATGTTCTTATGCTGAACTACCATATATGGTATTATATACCATTTATTTATATTATACAAGACCCTCCCCTTCGCGTCGGGTCCTGAGCACACTGTCAGGGCTTATTTCTGCGATAACTACCGGCTGCCTGTACATTATCCCTTACTTAATGCAAGACACATCAATTTACCCAGATATAACATTGATGTAATTTTAACATGTGGCCACAATTCTTAAACTATACCAATCAAAAACAATACAATACCTCAGCTTCGTGGACACAGAATAACTACAGAAAATATTTGATTACAGATGTAGATTCACACAGCACTATGTGGGAGCTCTGATTACAGAGTGTCTCCCTTTGCTATTCTGGAGCTCTTCCTTAAGTATTCCAAGCCAAGTGACAGAATGTACCAAATATTGTGAATGGTTATTTTAGGGACTGTTTTGATTTTGTGAGCATGTCCTGGCAAACTGCTGATCTTATCAATTCTCAGACTCTCAGACAACCGAATCGCTTTCGTAGGAAGGTGGGAATTCCTTTGTTCCACCAGGTGATAAGGTCCTCCCCTTTGGTGGGTTAAGTCTTATTTCTTACATTTTTTGTATGTTAGAACATATTGCTTTAAGGCTGAGAGTATTGTATTCATCATACTGTGACCATTCAAACGAGACCAAACAAGGTGTATGTGTCCCTCATGTTAGGCTGGGGCACTACCTCTTGTCTTAGTGTGAGTTAGCGAGTGTAGGATGCATCTGTGTCTTGAGGCAGCCAGGCCTTGTCGCTGTAATTTTGCTGCAGGGTTCTGGCTGCCCAGTGGGGGTGAGGTGTCCCTTTTGATGTAGTGATCAGGGGCCTCATGTATACGGACAAAACTAGAAACGTGCATAAGAAAGAAAAAATTCATATGCGTAAAACTGTGCGTAAGCACAGAACCATGCACATTCCCTGAATAAATCGCAATGAGCGTGAAATTTTACGTGCGTGAATGAGCCCACAGCCACTCCCCCGACCCATCCATAATTATGTATATTTGCATATGTAAATCTGTATAAATGCCTGCTTTGTTCTATGTTTTTCTTAAACAACAATGGATAAACCACGTGGGAAAAATAAGTATTTCAGTGATTTGGTGGTATAAGTGGCAAAAACAATAAACGAAAGTTGACTGAGGGGCACAGTGTGGCGGAGTCAGTTAAAAGTGTTGGTTCTGAAATTTGCATGGTAGCCGAAATTAAAAAGAAGTGGTCGGACATTAAAATCCACATGAAAAAACGAGCGGCCGCTCACCGTAAGAATCTTGACTGCACAGGCGGAGGTCGTAGAATTCCCAGCCTCACACCCTTTGAGCAACTAGTTGCTACAATGACGGGGGACACATTTTTACCGGGTGAGGGGGACGCCGATGTCAGTGCGGGTGAGTTTTTCTCGTACCATACTTCTTTGATTACTTGCATGTAGCGCTGTGCAATATGGCATAAAATTCATATTGCGGTATAATTTGAACCATAGACAGTAGACGGTATATATTGCAGTATATGATTTGATCTGTAAATTTCAATATAACTGTTTTTGAAAAGGTAACATATTTCCATAGCAAAGGCATTGCTGCAGGAAGTTGTATAGTAAACTTTTAAAACATTTCAAAGTAGTCATAAACGTACAATATTTATTGTGCAAATCTGCAATTATAGAACAAATATGAAACCATTTAAAGTAACTTCACTGGTTTTATTTTATATTAAAAACACAGGTTGGTTTTGTAATCTGTATAGGTAATCAGAAAACAAGACACAGAACTATAGACTAGTGTTATATAAGTAAGGGATAATGTACAGGCAGCCGGTAGTTATCGCAGAAATTAGCCCCAGCAGTGTGATCAGGACCCGACGCGAAGCGGAGTTCACAATTAATGGAAATGTGCAATTTAATACTTGTAAATACATTAAATACATGCGTTATTATATATTCATATGTAGATGTTATAAATTGTCTTACTAACGTTTGAATGTTAGTCACGTGGTACTATATCGTTTCGCGGAAAGATAAAAATGTTAATTTAAAACAAATATGGCAATAAAATGTTTCAAATTCATATTCATGTTCAGTTTTTTTCCTTATGTGGCAAATTGCCGTGTAATAAGCGGGATAATGTACTGACACTGATCACACTTTCGGGGCTTATTTCTGCGATAACTATACCGGCCGCCTGTACATTATCCCTTACATAGTGGATCGGGTGCGGAATCTTATTTTATTTCTTTCTGATAACGGTTCGGATACGGGTTTAAGTATGGCGGGTATGGGCGGATGCGGTTTGTCAACATCAGACTTGTGCAGGACTCTGCTGCCGGGTGCAGCAATAATCATATAAATAATTTTGATATAAATCATATGAATAATGAATTATTTATTATTTGACGTGACTTCATTACGTCATTTTTACGGGTGAGGAGTGGAAATTTCTGCGGTAGGGCGGTACAATCAAAATCTCTCCCATTAGCCAAATTTATAGCGCATACCCGTTTATATCGTTTATACCGGCAAGTACTACATGCATGTTTATGAAAAACACGGAGGGCGCAGATGCGGTGTTACTCTTGTTTATTCTGTTTGTTTATTTTTACAGGCAATAGTACAAGAGGTGCCCCCAGTGCATTAATAGAATACATTAATAGAGTGAAAGTGCTTTCTATTTTCATAAGCATAAACAAATTCATCATCTGAAGGTGACTTTATAGTAATGTGTGCGCAGTCGATAGCTTCGACTACATTGGGAAAACCGGACATCGCTGCAAATTGCGCTTTAATATTTGCCTGTACAACGACAGTGTAAGGAAATTTTATATATCTAGGTGGCAAGCGGATTATGCCGTCCCATACAGCTGGCATGGCACGACTCAGTGTTGACTGAGAAATACCCGGTTGGACCGCAAGTTCTCGCTGAAAAGCACCTGTGGCTAAGAACCTGGGAGTGGACAGAACTTGTAAAGGAACGGATAGTCTTTATTAAATAGAGCAAAAAAGATGCTTGACACATTTAATAGCCTCTTCAATATAAGTGGATTAACAAGATCTTTACTGCACTGCAATTTTTTGCTCAAAAATTCCTCTATCACCGAAAGAAGTGACATGAGGAAACAGAGGGTACATATACTGTGTATATGTTCTGTTATTTTTTGTTTACTGAACATTGATTATGTCTGGTGAGCTCAGGCTCCCAGTTCAATATAAGTTTCAGATGGCTTCATGCCTATTTTATGTCATTGCCACTCCTGATACAGCCACTGCTGTTTAGTCAGTAACCCAGTGATATTATAACAGAAGATAATAAACTTAGTCCATTTCACTCATTGAGGATCCCAGCATGACTGAGGTAATTTGGTAGGTCCACATAATTCTTTGTGAGGTGCTACAGATTTTGTTTGGCGTGATAAATAAAATGTAATTTACTGAATGGACTACATAAACGTTTACGCTTCAGTCTAATCCTTAATCCCTACCCAGAATTACCGTCCTTTGATTTTGTATGAAATAAAAATACAGATCTTACATGACACCAACAAAATCTTTATCTCCAAATTCCCCCATGGCTCAAAATGCATTTCAACATATACTGTATTGGAGACTTGGAATTGCCCTTTGTGAATTACTTAACATACATTACATGTCAGGTGATATCTGAACTTGAAATGGCAGATGACCACAGATCTTATTTAGATAATCATGGTTATGCTAGCAGCTGGGGAACATTATATAATGGCATCATTTTACTATTCATTAGCTGGCATGTGTGAATGGCCTAAAATATCACAGAATGTATGTAAGTTTATATACAGTGGTACCTTGGTACTTGAACTTAATCCGTTCCGGACTCTGGATCGAATCCTAAAAAGTCATCAAATTTTTCCCATAAGAAAGAATGGAAAACCAATTAATTGGTTCCCGGCCCCCCAAAAAATTACACCTAAATATGTTTTTTAAGCATTTAAACACAAAATGAACAGGATAAAAAAAGAAGAGCATTTTTTTCTTAATGGCTTCCAAAACGATAAAGATCTTATCCCAACCCCTGTCCTGCCCCGATCATCCGCTCCTTCCGTGTGCCACGCCCCCTCATTAACCTCGTTTGAGATCCCCATGTGATAAGCTGTTTCTGGTTGTTGACATTAGTCCTCTGTATTAAGTCCACGTTTCAGTTTCTTTCCCCAGTCCGGTCATTGAGTGCGTTCCACTTGCTTACAGCGCTGGGTTAAAGCAACACATTCTGATCGTGACGCAATGCATTACGGTCAGACGCATTGCGACCTCTCACCTGGCTGCACAAACTGATGACCTCCGTGATGACACACCTTTGTCCTTATTGGTTGAAGAATTTAGTTACACGCATGATGTTTGTATCCCAGGAAGTTCGGATGTGTAATCTGCTATTTCTCCCGAATATCACGTAAAGCAGTGAGTACTGGTTTTCAGTTAATTTACCGGGTAAAATAAAGTTTAAATAAATTACATAAATGCTCTAATAGTACATGTAAGTTAGTGGTTTATTTATTGTTAGTTA
>JABFEA020000038.1:24402616-24414378 GCA_019775915.2 Cyphomyrus plagiostoma
CAATTTATATTAGGTCAGCGTTCATGGTTTGACTTCTGATATTCAGATCGAGTTCTAGGTCAAACTGGTTTGTTCGATTTTCAAGAAGTTCGAGTTCTAGTGAGTTCGAGAACTGAGGTACCACTGTACAGTACACTATATTGCCAAAAGTATTGGGACAGCTACCTTTACGTACATATGAACTTTAATGACATCCCATTCTTAATACATAGGCTTTAAGTTGGCCCATCCTTTGCAGCTATAACAGTTTCAACTCTGGGAATTCATCGCAAAGGTGTTCTATCGGGTTGAGGTTAGGGCTCTGTGCAAGCCAGTCAAGTTCCTCCATACCAGACTCATCCATGTCCTTATCAATCTTGCTCTGTACACTGGTGCACAGTCATGTTGGAACAGGAAGGGGCCTCTTCCCCAAACTGTTCCTACAAAGCATGAAAATGTCCAAAGTGACTTTGAATGCTGCAGCATTAACATTTCCTTTTACTGGAACTAAGGGGCCAAGCCCAACCCCTGAAAAACACCCCCACACCATAATCCCCCCTCCACTAAACTTTACACTTGGCATAATGCAGTCAGATAAGTAACGTTCATCTGCCAACCGCCAAACCCAGACTCATCAATCGGGTTGCCAGACAGAGAAGTGTGATTTGTCACTTCAGAGAACACGTCTCCACTGCTCTAGTCCAGTGACAGAATGCTTTACATCACTGCATCTGACACTTTGCATTGTACTTGGTGATGTTAGCCTTGGATGTAGCTGCTTGGCTATGGAAGCCCATTCCATGAAGTTCCCTACACACTGTTCTTGAGCTAATCTGAAGGCCACACGAAGTTTGGAAGACTGTAGCTATTGACAAGGTTTGCACACTAGATCTCAGCATGCGTTGTTCTCAATCTGTGAAGCAGTCTGCCTGTCTAGGTGCTTGATTTTATACACCTGTGGCTATGGAAGTGATTGGAACACCTGAATTCAATGATTTGGAGGGATGCCCCAATACTTTTGGCAATATAGTGTATGTGTGTGGCTATAAGAACAGAGATGACGAAAGGTAGGATATAGGCTACTGCATGTAAAGATGGAGATTTCAAAATGTCCATTGCCGCCATAGTTAAGACACTATCGAACACCCAGCTCAACTGTCTGAAAGATGTCGATTGTTTTGGGTTAGTAAAATTTTCATTTCATTTGCATTCACTTTATTTAACTGACAGTATTGCCCAGTGCAACAAACACTTTAGTGGGTGCAGGTGCTTTATTCTTACAAATGGCATGTAATCAACTTTTAAACTTGTCAGAGACACAAGGCAAGCATACTACACATTAATAGTTTTCTATTCCCAAGGCTTTTTACCTTTATTAGATTCCCTAGTCAAAAACAAAATTACAATTACCGACAGCGGTACTATAAAATTTCACTTTTTAACATTAGGACAGATTATCACCATTGCTTTATAAACACACGGATTAGTTCCCTGGATCATGTGATCATGAAATACATCAGGGTGTCACATAATGTTACAAAATTAACTAACTTAGCTGGTCTTCACCTTAAAGTTTCTTTAAAACTGAGAACATTTGCACTCATATAGTCTTCTAATAACACTGTTTTAAATTATTACCATCCTAACTCACAGTAACACACTAAATTCACAATAGCTGGTGTATTACATCTGTCATATATAACAACCAAGCTGTATATAGCAAGCTCTCTCCTTTGATATAATTTATTTTAACAGTAAATATAGCATGCAGTCTAACAAGTCAAAACCTGCTGAAAAAAAATGCTGCACTTACAATAGAATAACTGGGAAACTATTTACATTAATAACACTCAGAACCTTATTTATTTTTTCTTCTTTATAAGAAGAACTTCACTGCCCAGGGGTACAAAATGAATTCTTCATTTGCTCATTACATCATTCAGAAGGTGGCAAACCTCACTCTCTCTGTATCATAAATGGCCCCTACCAAGAAGATGTTCTTTATATGGTGCCTATCACACTTGCCATTCATTGCCGTTGTTGTAAACAGCAGTATACCCAGAAATTTCTACGAACCTCCCATTATCTGCAATTATCAATAGAGCGCATAGAACTTTTATTTCAGTCATCCATCTTCATCTGACTGACACCAGTTTTGGGCAGCTGATTTTACTGTAGCTATGACTAGATATCGTACTTGATTATTGAGGAATGTAAACAGTAGCAAACCATTCATAGCATCCACCTCATATAAAGTATTGTGTTTCTATATTGTCCAGTATCTTTAGGTACTGCTGAGTTGTGCATTACTGTGAATCTCAGTCCTTACAGTAAGAACACAATGTCCTTATTCATCGCTCACAAAACTAAAATGAAATCAGACATTCATCATACGTCCTGTGACTTCAGTTAAACATACTCAATTAAATTTATTAAAAAAATACTCTGGCCCACCCTAATCAGGGTTTTCAAGAATCGCATAACCTGTTCTCTTGGTAAAAAGTTAAAAGATGGATGGATAGGTGCGCTTGAACCAAGTAGTACATGCAACTTGATTACTGAGAAGTCATAGGCAGTGCAGGGGTGCAGTGGTTAGCACTGCTGCCTTGCAGTGCTGGGCCCATGGCTCCCTGAGCGTATTGCTCCCACCATTATATCATATAATAAGACACTGAGCAATTTTAACAAGATATGTATCATGTTATAAAACAAAAGTATAACATTAAAATGTGAAGATGATCTCATTATAATGAGATACTGTAATGACCTTCCCCAATTGCACAGACCACTGCTGTGTTTAGTGCAATGAGGGCTTTATTAATGGCCACTCTAGGCCACTCCAAACACAATCTCTGGAAAGTCCCAAACATGGAGCAATTTGTTAACTCACCTTACTCTCCATTCTCCTCCTATAACTCTAACTTCACTCATACTTCTCCCAGCCAGATCCCACCCCCTACGGAGTAAGGGTTACTCCTCCCCCTATACCCCCACAATAACTATTGGCAGCCCACCCCCAACAGAGTAAGGGTTACTCCTCCCCCTATACCCCCACAGTAACTATAGGCATCCCACCCCCGACAGAGTAAGGGTTACTCGTCTCCCTATACCCCCACAGTAAGTATAGGCAGCTTATCTCCTTATAATAAGAAACAAAATCCCAACCATTTTCTATATCCATGGGGATCTGGAGCCTATCCCAGAAGTTATGGGCACAAGGCAGGGAATAACTTAGGATGGGGCACCAACTTATTGCAGGGCACACACACATATACACCACTCAAAGCCGCACAGTTAGGCAGCTCCATATCACCTTAGCATGTTTTTCATCTGTGGAGAAAACCTGGAGGAAAGCCCACGATGACACATGGAGAGCGTATAAACACCCATGGAGCCATGCTGGAGACTCAAAGTGTGGTCCCAGAGGTATGAGGCAACAGCGGCAACCACTGTGCCACCGTGCCACCCCAAGATAAGGAATTCTCATTAAAACAAGAAGGGTATATTATGTTTTTGTAAGGAGTTAAATCTCAAAAAAGAGGAGAACCAAACTGATATGATTTGATAGTCTTACTTTAGGTTGCGGATGAGACTGCAGGTAAGCCTGAATTCTATGGGCTTTATGGTAGTATATTTATTTACTTAATTGTTTGTAATATTTCAATTCCAATTCGATGATGTTCTTCTATATCTAACAAGTAGCCACAAAAAATTCATCCAGTTCTACGGTGGAATTTAAGGGTTACACTATAGTCAGTCAAACCGACATGCTGTAATAAGAAATACATGAATACACCAGAGCCTCCATGAAATGCTGATCTTGTTATAACGAAACACATCTTGTTATAATGAGATATGTATCTTGTTACAATGAGAAACTGGGCAAAATGTATTCTGTAATGGTGGCAGCAATTCGCTGCGGTATTGTGTATAAAGGAAAATGCAATGGGCAAAGTTTGTTTGCTTCAAAGCATTAATTGATTTTAATTAATTCTACAGGGTTTCACTGAATGTTTCACCATGAACATTTGCATTGTAATGAACTTTGTATGCTCTAATGAATAGGCTTTGTTTGGAACATGGCAAACATTTTCCCCCATAATATAAATTGAAATTGCTAAATTTTTAATTTTATGATAATCCAGAATTAAGAATTGTGCTTAATGACTTTACATTAATGATGCTATACAGAATTCTACCATTCCTCGAGTGTAAATTAATACAGTTTAACAGTTTACCTTTTTTTAACGAAAAACTATAAAAAATGAAAAATAGAGATAAAATGGTTATGATGCTAAAATATTGTTTAAAAATTACTTGTTTAATTTATATAAATATGAACTTATATTCATAACATTGAGCTTTTACTTTGATCATACATGGTTGTGGCATTGCTTAGAGATTTTTTCCGATTCCACCTTGGAGAATTTGTACGGCTATAGTCCATTTTCAGGATTCCTTCTAAGAGCTTCTTTCTTCAGTTCAAACTATAAATGTCTGAAAGGAATGAGGTCAGCAAATTGTGATGGCTTGTCAAGCACATTGATTTGGTGCTCACTTAACCATTGCTTTGATGCATGCTTGGAAATATCATCATGCTGCTACTTCCATTTTTGCCGCAACTTGAGATCTACATACATTTTTTTAAATAACTTTTAATAATGTGGACTTCTAGGGTCTTGGATTACAATGCAATAAAACGAGGTTTAAGCCATTGTTTCTCTCTCACTATCTATTTATCTCTGACTGTGAGTCTTTAAGATAAATAGAATTTTCTCATCATTTGAATGTTATGTTCTGTGGAAAACATACATCTGGTGAGTATAAAATACCATCTGAGGCTAAGTCAGTTGCAATCCAGTGTCCTGTTTTGTGGACACTTCCCTTGGGACGCTGCCTTGAGCATATTTCTTCTTATCTTTTATCCTGATATCACAGCCTGTAAGACATATAAAATATTTATCAGTGTATTTGTGGTTGTATCCTGAAATGCAGTCACAGCAGAGAATAACACTGCTCACTTGCTCCCCCTTTCTGCCAGTAACACCACCTTCCACTTTGCCTGGAACTTTTTTATGGCACACGATAAAATGTTGATATCAGATTATTGCTCGGGTTATTAATTAGATTTCTTAGTTATTTAACTTTGACAATAATTTGCTTATTTTATTTTTATCATTATATACTCAGACATGTCAGTAAAATTGAGAGAGTACAGCATAGCGTCTGGGTGCGAAGCAGAGTGACGTCATTGCACTGTCCCAGAATCCTCCCTGGAGTATGGAAACATGTTGTTGAATTAATGAATCCAAGTTGCCAATTGTGATGGACTCACATCCCGGGGTTCCTGGGACACTGCACTTGGATACGCTGCATTTTAATTACCTATGTCAAAGCTCAGTTTGCATGTGGGATTTGGAATATTTGTTTTATCAATGAGGGAATATTGGAAAATATGGTGAGAGGAAACTCAGAGAAGTGAGTTAGTAAAGAATGTTTTTAAATCCACAAATCTGTTTAATATTAACTTTTTATTGCAAACTTTAATTTGATTTTTCTTTTTTTCTCTTTTTTGATTTTATTTGTTTTTTTCCACTATTAAATGTTTTATTTCAAGATCCGCCACATTTAGAGAAACTGATCTCTTATTCTATATTTTATTGCACTGCAAGAGAATTGTTTTCCTAATCCCACTCGTCAGATCACTTTAAAATTTCAAAACTAATTATATTGCCACTGCAGCGGCAGGTAAGAGGGGCATTATTGAGCAATAGCTGTTGTGCAGGTTAACAAGGTAAATGTGTAGAATGCATTTGCATTTTAGAGATGATTTTGGTACTCAGGATGGCATCACCCCTAATATATTTAAGAAAAAATAATGACCTTTCGCTGTATGGTATTGCTGAGAACTGCTGGAGAGTAGCAATAACAGATGGATGAATATACACACTGGAAGCAATTCATACACAATTTCACCTGCTGTGCTATTGACAGTTAAGCATTAAGGGATTTTTATTAGATTCTTTAATTTGGCAGGAACATAACTGCTTGGGAAATAAATAGCACAGCAATGCATGGATTTCCAAGCAGATACTATAAAGAGCAAGCAGAAGCACTCACTTTGGGAAACTGGGAAACAGCTTGATATCTCACGTCTCACAAATGGCATGAAACCTTCCAGGTATTAAGTTGGCCAGTAGGGTATCACCTGATTACTTCATAAGAGACTGGATTAAAATATCATTCCTGTCTCTTGCGCAGTGGTATACAGATATTTGTGTATGTCATACACAGTAATATTTTAATGGGAATATTGGTATTCCTTGGATGGATGAGCGAATAGACAGGGGAAAAGATTTAATTGTAAACATGTCTAAATGAGAATGGAAACGGATGTCAGTTAAATGATGGCTTAAAAAAGAGTATTGCTTGTGTCAGGAAGGGCTTGTAGTTACAGAATGTGTTTCCCATTTCAAAACGTATCAGCATCTCTTGTACTCCAACCGTTTGGCCAGTTTGATGTATTTAGGTAACTGGCGTTTTTACAGTGAAACAAACAAAGTATTATACACATAAATAAACAAAGCCGGTTATTACCTATTATGAAATGCCTTTGTCTTGCGCCAGAACAGATGCTAAAGTAATCGTCACCTGTACTGTCTTTGACACTGCTGTCTTTGTGAAAGGGCAGAAATTCTAAAAATACTCATGGTATTTGACATGGTGCATCAATAGTGTCTGTGTATTGGTAAACAATCTGGAAGGATTTATTTATCACGTCTCGCTTTGCCAGTTACTCGATTATTCTGTGCCTCTTTTTGAATTCCGGATGCAGGAATGTTTAGTAGGCTTTTTCTTTTTTTTTCTGGTAAATTGGACTTGACATAGACAGCAATGCTTTTTCAACACAATGTCGTATATACAGTTCAAAATAACAGCCCCTTAGAAGTGAAAGCCTGATTTTATGAGCCAACATGGATTCAAGGGTGAATGCTAACATTGTGTGATTATGGCTGGAAGCTGGGCAGGCACGGCTTAAGAAATGACATATCACAAGGATTTATCTTAACAGTCTAGACAAAAGAAAGAAAACTTAACCAATAAGGAATAATGTTCTTCCAGCCAGATGGGGAAAGTCTGAGATCTAGCAAAGGTACTATACATAAACTTTTGATAATTTATACTGGTCCATTGTGAAATAATCATTCTTAACCATGTTTTCGATAAATGGATATGTCTGACAGCACACTGGTCCTTACACCTTTGTGAGAATGCCTTTGATAGCAAAAGGTCTTTTGGCATCACATTTAATTTGGACAAATGTTCTAGTGCAACACCTATTAATCAAAGAAAACCACAATGCGATGTGACAGTGAACAGTATTTTATCCCAGGTATATTTCCTTCTGGGACAGCTGTCATCCAAGGTTAGAAAATATAAGCTTGGTAATATTACAGTGCATAGGCAAAAATATATTTCAAAGATCATTAAAGAAACTACCCTAGATCACAAGAAAAGGATATTATAATAATATTGTACTGTAATTCTCCTTAAAATTATAATAGTGTTCAATTAGTGTGAATGGTTCCTTGGAAGTATTGTTTTTTTTTTATTCAAAACAACCATTCAAATAAAGTGTTCTAACAAAGTGAATATACCAATAATGAGCTCTATAATAACTCTGAAATAACTTTAAAGTTGAACTCAATACTATGAAATGACAAAATATGCCAAAACTAAAAATTCATGTTTAGCTTCTGTAGAAAACGCAGGAGAGCATGTCCAAGAAGTTTAAAGCTAAGGAAAAACACATCACTTTTTAATATGGTCTGTTACTTTCTTACCTTCTACACAACAAAATAAAAAAGGAAATCTTAAGGCCTGACCTTTCATAATTATCTTATTCTTTCTGCAAATTACTCTCTCATACTTTCTGAATATATTGTAATTAGCCATATGTATTCTTACAAGACAGTGAGATATGGTTTCTTCGTAATATCTCATTTAAATGCAAAGCATCACAGTTTCCGCTCAAGCTTGCTTCAGTCTTAATGCAGTGTTTTCTCTTAAATCAAGTTGTTTTTTGGCTCAATTTTTCCTTAATTCTTTGCTTTAGTAGTATGGGAAAGCATTCCTGTTCTCCTCGGGTCTATCAGTTCTATACAATGTTGTGCATCCTTGTGCACAATATAAAGGGAATGTGAGGCTGGACTCTGTTTCTGATGGAATGAGAGAGCAGTGCATAACGTCCCTTAAGATAATCCAGTATTCCACTTGGCCACAGAATGCTGGTGGTTGGGATACCTCCTTATATATTACGGTATTGTCCTATACTGAAAAAAAAATGTGCTGTCCTGCATTTATGCGATTTGTCACATATTTTTGTACCTATTTAGTATTCCCCTGACCAGCAAACTTAGATACAACTGAAAAAAAAATTGAAACAGCTGCTTTGATTTGTTTATGACATAAACTGTTCTGCAGACATCAGGAGGTTGGGAACTACCTAAAGACAACAGAAGGTATTTTCTGATTGGTAAGGCTTATTCAAATACCAATTAGACTTAAACATTTTGATAACATAACCATTTGTGACCATTTGTACTGTTTGCATTTCCTTTCTAAATTTATATGGTACAGTATACTGGGTCATACTGGAAAAAAATCAGCTATTGGGCGAGGATGGTTTTTCTGTGTTTGGGAGAACACAACAAAAGACAGAATATTCTGCTACATATAAATATAATCTGGATGCTACATGTACTCATACATGTTAACCATTGCTGCAAATGAAAACAGTCAGGTGGGTGAATAATAATAATAATTATTAAGATTTATAAAGGATCAACACAAATTAAGCATACCTCAAAAAAATGTGCAAATTTACAAATGGTCCAGATCAATCATACAAATGTTTTGGAGAAACAGAAAAAAGCAATATCTAGAGTTCAGATAGAAATGTGCATCTAAATCTCACTTTACGCAACATTATATAAGTCCAATTTTTACTTTTGACATTTATATATAATATAAAAATGAACCCCCATGAGACTTGACATGTATATGTACCTGATGAAAGGTGCTTACTGACCAGTCTACTGGGTACACACCACAGGTACTGTATACTCACAAAGTTCTTGGGCTACTAGGATAGATAAGATGTTACGTCTGCCCAGCCAGCAGCCGGGGCGAGGAACAGAAACCAGAGGAACAAAGGGACGAGGAGTAGACAAGGGAGACCAGACAGGAACAGACGGGGGACAAAAGGGAGCCCAGGCGGGCGGCAGCCGGAGGGGCTGCAGGCAACCGGGAGGAGGAACTAGGAGGGGACCCCACAGGGGCCAAGGGAACGGGCTGAGGGAATGACGGAGGGGACACGGAGAGAGCAGGAGGGACCAACGGCACAGGCAGGAGGGGGAAGCTGCGGCTGGTGACAGCACAGCCAGAGCCTGGGAAGGCACCGTGCGACGCTCAGGTGAAGCAGGGGGGCCCGGAGGCGGCCCACATGGAGCTGGAGGCAGGCCCGAGGACCGGCACCGGGGGAGGACCCGGAGGCAACGGCCAAACCAGAGCCGGAGGAACCGCAGGCATCCCCGGAGCCCCAGCCAAGGTGCCCGAGGGCGAGCCAGGGGGCAGGGTGGGCGGGACCCCCATCTATGTTCCCTCCCCTTGCGGGACACCGACAGGCGGGGCCCTCGTCAGGCTCCTCCTCTCAGGGGCACTGGTGGAGGAGTCTGGTTCCAACCTGGGTCAGAGGGACCCAGTAATTGAATCCCTGAGGGATCCCATTGAAGCTCCTCCTCTGAGCCCACCACGGGAGGAGGAGTGATGATGGTCCAGTCCGAGACCTCTTCAGGGACATGGGTCACGGGTTCAGGAGGCACAGGTGCGGCCGGGACCTTAGGCGGAGCTGCGGGCGGAGGCGGCATCGGGACCTCGGGCGGAGCTGTGGGCGGAGGCAGCGTCGGGACCTCAGGCGGAGCTGCTGCGGGCGGAGTCAGAGCCAGGGAGGTGGCCGCAGGCATGGGAGGCAATAGGGATGCGGCCCGGTGCGGGAATTTTGGGACCCGCGGAATAACGTCCCAAATAGACCTGGCCCCTTTAAGGGCCAGGCGCATTCCGGAATAGGGGCGCGCTGCCGGTGGGGAAGCGGCAGGTGGCTGCTGTGAGGCGGAGGCGCCGGTGACCTCTGGAGGAACCACTGCCAGGTTTAGAATCGGGAGCGGCTCCTCCTGACACGCAGCAGGGCAGGCGGCGGAGAGTGAAACTGCCCCCAGGAAGACCTCTGTTGCGTCTTCTCTTTTCCCTTTCTTCCGCCTTTTCTTTTTGCTCACTGCAACCAGTTGTGGACTCTGTAGCACCTCGGGAAGTGGGGACAGGAGACCAAAACGCATGCCGCAGTCGATGGTTACTTGCCTCATATTGACTTCCGCTACCCCACGTCTCAGTTGCCGCAGGTCCTCATGCACCTTGTCTGGGAGCTGCGAGTCTTCGGGGAGGGACATGGCCTTAATGGTATCCTTCGCCCGGAATGCAAGGGCGAGCAGCATGGGGTCCTCCCTTACCTCTGATCGATCCAGCCACTGCACGACCTCGAGGTATTCCTCTTCCGACGTCCGAGTTAGTCTTGGGAGAACTGTCATTCTGTTATGTCTGGTCAGCTGGCGAGCGGGTAATCAGGCAAGCGAAAACCAGGAATTTAAGCAAACGGGGTTTATTCCAGGGAGGTAGGTAACACACAGGGAGAACTACGACCAACATCAGCAAACGTCAATGACAGCTCTACCGATACGAACACAGACGTGGACTAAATACACTTGGACAAGCCAAGATGAACAGGAAACAGGTGATGACAATCGGGAAGGAACAAGAGGTAATGAGATGGGCGTGGCACACAGGAGGATCGTACAAGCTGGGCGTGCCAAAAGCGATGGTCCTCTGATGTGCATATGAGAGGAGAGTACTATTTCGTTTTATTTAATCAAGCCATTGTGGCCTGTGCCCTTTGGGCCAGAATTCTTATGTCAACTGGTTTCTAGGACTAAGTACATATAGTTTATTTAAATGGTATTATGCTTGACCTGACAAAGAATAATAAAAAAAGACTGAAATAAACTGCAAAGGAGAATGTGGCAGAACAGAACATAAGCACATCATAAATTTATTTCTTTAGCTAGCATACTTTTGTCCAAGGTGACAATGAGAGGGTCAGATAATGTCCTGACAAAAACTTCCTTAAACCCTGGGTAGAACTCTAATATTGAACCAGTATAGTGGCGATACGCATTTTTTAAAACTAAATTACTGTAATAAGGAACCCAATATTACAATATAACAATCAATAGATATTTACCAAATTTACCCAAACCTACAAAACAATTGCAGTTATACACTTTCTAAAAACTTCAAATAATTTTACATCCCAGGCATTATTCCTATAAGGTAAATGGGGCCTCAAATATTCTTTAGCTATTGTCATTCCGCTGCTTTACGCTGGAAATAAAAAGCTTACCCTTTAATCCTGATGCATTCACTCTGTGTGTCATGCAGTCATACATTTTAAAATTACTTGATCTCCCTCCCCACTTTGTTCTTCTAAAAGCCGTACAAGAAACGGAAAAAGAGGCGGCGTCGGGTGTGGGCTGTGCCTCTCACATCCTCTGTGATAAATATGAGACACACACAGATCCTTAGAATGAGCACCTTCTTCAGCTGACCCATTTGACTTATTTGTGAGATGATCGAGTTGGCTCATTACTATCTTCAATCCCTACCTCCCCCCC
>JABFEA020000038.1:24433136-24452424 GCA_019775915.2 Cyphomyrus plagiostoma
TCAGTGTGATACAAGACCCTCCGCTTCTCGTCGGGTCCTGATTACACTGTCGGGGCTTATTTCGCGATAACTACCGGCTGCCTGTACATTATCCCTTACTTATTATAAACCTTACCCTTTTAAAATTGCCCAAGTTAGATAAATCATCACATTTACAAGATTTTTATTGAAATTCAAGTGTTACATTGTAAATCAAAGACTTGCATATCGAATAAAGCCATTAACCACAGAAAACATTCCCTGCAAAATTCTTTTATATTATTTAAAGTCTTAATCCATCCATCCATTCATTGATCTTCCAGACTTGTGTCCAGGTCCGAGGTAAGTATGGAGTTCCAGGCAGAACAGAACACAAAGCTGTGGTGACTCCACAATACAATGACAAAACAGAAATACTCCATAGAGTTACTATGTTTGTGTTTCCTGTCATAATAGTGTACATGTATGTATCATAATTTATCATATATCATGTTCTTCGGTGGTTAGCATGGTCCCTCACACCTCTTTGATTCCCTGCACCAGCTCTGTGTGTGTGGAGTTTGCAGTTTCTTCTCCTGTCATAGTGGGGTGTCCTCCAGGTTCTCCAGTTTCCTTCTACAGTCCAAAAACATGCTGAGGTCAATTGCCATATCAAATAGTCTGGGGGTGTGAATGTGCAGGTGTTGCCTCGTTCTACATTATTCCCTGACCAGCAGAATAAAATATGTATAAATGAATGTTCTTCTTTATTATGTTAAAAATATTGTGCTATCAATTAAAACAACACACTTTTGTTTTTGTTTACTTTCTTCAGTATTACATTAAAAAGACATTCAAAAAATCTACCTTCGTTTTACAGATAAACATGCAATTTATACCATCAACATAACTATTTAAATATATATGTCCACGAGATAAATCAGACTGTAGCAATGAGGCAACATACAAACTCAAAGAATATTTATTACATCATATGTCTCAGTATGTCTTACGAGGAGAGGTTAGCTGAGCTGAATCTGTTTAGCCTTGAGCAAAGGAGACTAAGGGGGGACATGATTCAGGTCCAAAAGATTCTAACGGGTCTGGATGCTGTTCAGCCAAATGGCTATTTCAATATTAGTTTGAATACTAGATCTCATGACCATAAGTGGAAATTAGCGGGAGAACATTTTAAAACAAATCTGAGGAAGCACTTCTTTACACAGCGTGTAGTTAGAGTATGGAATAGTCTTCCTGCTAGTGTAGTGGAAGCTAAAACTCTGGGTTCCTTTACATCAGAGCTAGATGAGATTTTAACAACTCTGAGCTATTAAGTTCTCGCCAAACGAGCTTGATGGGTCGAATGGCCCCCTCTCATTTGTAAATTTGTTATGTTCTTATATAAGTAGTAAAAGAACATACATTTCAATTGTTCAGTACAACACTTTGTAATGACACTGGATTAAATATTTAATATTTCCGTTGTTCCTCTGAAAACAATTGCAATCACTGTTCATAAGAAAAAAAAAATCTGGTAGCACCTTACTTGATGGGGCATAAATACTTAGTGATAACTCAGTTACTGCTGTAGTACAAATTTTGAACAAACCATGAACAAATACAGTTGCTACTTGAGATAAAAGATCAACAAATATGAGATCAATATTTAACTTCTGTTATTCTTCACTTGTTCTTTCAGTACTTCCCAAAGGGTTACAGAAATAACAGGTGCAATAATAAATTGAGAAAAAAAAAACGTGCATCGCGATTCATTATTTATGAATAAACATGAGATCAGTATGTAACTAAAACTTAGTTTGTGGTTAATTAATACTAAGTAATAGTATAATACTGTATTATTTGTGCCCTGTCAAGTAAAGTTGTCATGGCGCAGCGTAGCGCAGGTGAGGACAGAAGGTGACAATTCACATAAAGCTCCAAGACAAAGAGGTTTATGGAAGAAATAGAACTGAGAAAACTGCAAAAGAGGAACAAAAGAGGGTCAAAGCAAATGAAGGGGGAAACAAAAACTGACCACAAAAACATCCAAAAAGGTAACAAGGGAAAAAGCACAACACTGGGAGCAGAACTAGAATGAAAGAAAGGAAGACAGGGAGGAATAGGAAGGATGGAAGACAAGAGGTGGGGGGATGCAGAAAACCGGGGAGAACAAGGGACAGGTGTAACTCATATCAATTAACCAATCAAAGGGAACACACATTGACTAGAAGCAGGTGAGATAGATTACAATTAACACAGGCAATGGAAAACTGATAAGGCAGAGGTAAAATGATTTATACTAATGAGCACAGAACTAAGAAACAAACAAGACCTAAGACCAAGAAAACAAGATGATCCTACACAAGAACACAAAGTGCAACCAAAGCACAATGAAGACAAACCCAGAACAGGAAAAGTCACAAAGGAATACAGGAAACACTAAGGAACAAAACAATAAATACAAGTTAACAGATAAGACTGGCCTAAGCCAGCCTCAAGCCCATGACCACATACAACCCCCTAAGCTACGCAGCAACCTAGGAAGCAAGGAAAAACACACAAGGGTGAAGGACAGAGAGAGAGACAGTCAGGATGACCAGGAGGAGGGAGAGTGCACCAACCATGACAAAAGTGTTACCAAAACTTTTTTTCCATTTAATGGCCATTTGAAATATTATACATGACATATGCATGTATCATTCCTTGAATAGTGTGATATCATAAGGGGTCCAAATCAAATTTATTCCATAAATTTTATTCATAAAGATACCATCAATCCATCTGTCCATCCATCCAAATAACAATTTTCTATACAGACTTGTCCTATACAGGATTTTCTGGAAACTTTGGACACAATCCCAAAGATAACTTTTACTTTATTTTCATTCTGAAGTACCTTTTTAAACTGAGCTGGCATACTGTTTTGATGTTCTTATTCTCAGAAAGGATGTATAAATGAAATGCTGCTCTTAAATGTTATTTTATGTGAATTTACTGAAAGATATGCATTTTGATATATCAAAGTCCAGAAAAATGATGAAAACCTTTTTAGTAACTTTTTTTCCTGCTTAAAGTAATATTTCAGCTTTAAATGAATCCAGTCATTTTTGTTCTTTGAAATCTTGCCAGAACGGTTCACTAAGTAATCACACTGTGCACTTGATGCACTTGTGAGTATGAATCACACAAGCTCTATATAAGACATGTTATTTGACTTGAATGAGCTGATCCATTCAGGTGCCAAAATGGAAGTCACTCTGAAGTACAATGTGTTCACTTTCAATAATCATATTTGTTACAGCTGTGAATATTCAGCTTCCATTCTCAGTATATCATGAATCTGCTACACATTAGCATTATGTTAAGGCTTCTTATATCGTCATAGAGCAGGGCACATTATATCCTATATCTGTAACGTTACATATATTACACTATTTTTGTCCACAGTCATAGTGTCAAAAACCTCTTGGTAGAAACCAGTAAATATTGAAATAACCAAGGCTGGGGGATTATATCCATCATTACACGTTGTACTGCAGGTTTAGTCTCTATGCAAGTTGTAGCTGGTGCTTAATTAATTTATTCTCTTGGCTTCTAGCATTTTTTTAATTATATCTATTCAATTGTCTTCACGAATTAAAAAGACCATGTGGGAATCAGTTTGAATCAGGGGGTAAGTGTTCAATGACACTGATGCCAGTGAACTGTTTGTCTTTGTGCACTGGGTTCCCTGACTATAATGTCAAGGGAAGCATTCATTTGAAAATAATGAGAAATAATGAGTTAAGCTTCCAAATCAAAATTAGTCCAGTGAATACATAAATCTAAGGTCCGCTCCTCTATGCGGTCTCAGGAAGCAAACTTTGTGTTCGGAATATTCACACACATGCTCTTCAGTGTATAACCTGCATACTAAACAATTCCAAGTCGGTTAATTTTACATTAATGTTACAGATAGAGAGAGAAATTGAATCCACTGGGATCTGTAGCCTGGGAGTGAGTTTGCTCTTCTTCTTGGCCTGGCTTGCCTTTGATGCATTTTTAAATCACATAGGAAACTGATAAAAGATGTCCATTAAAATGCTGAATACAGACATTCTACCTCAGAATTAGCAGGAGGTGACAGGCAATGGGTTTGTTCAAGTAAAGTCGAGACTGAACTTTTCCAACATGGAAGGGCACAGTGATAGTAATCTGATTTTCATCCAGTTACAAAATACATGAAAAAAGCAAGTGCAATTTACTGTATTGCTGCTTTTTAAATAAACGAACTTCAACTTCATGTAAACCAAAACTTGTCCTAGGTATCTGTTTATGGAAAAACTTGACAGTTAGCTCGAGCTTAATCATAAGGAAATGAATACAAACAAACTTTGACATCATTAAGGCTCTTTCTGTATGCTCTTTCAATCATGATCTCATGTTTTTTTTTTTAAATAAGTACTTTTTCACATAATGAATGTACAGAGTACAGCTAAATGACTAAACACATTCCATGAATTAAACAGGGAGATTTGACAGGAGAGAACAACGGCAGTTTTCTTCTACAGTCGCCTTGATATTTAATTGTCTATTTTATTTATTATTTGGAAAAAAGTAGCATAATACAGGGAATGAAGGCACAGGCAAATAATATTTATTGAAAAAAAAACACTGATTAGTTTGAAAAAAGTAGAAATACTGTACTTTCTTTTTTTTTATTTAACCAGCTGAAAGGGAATGCATGCTTTTACTGTTCTTAAAACCGAAAATCAACCTTCAACACTTTCTTATATTCTTCCTTATATGACTGACAACAAATTGTATCTCCCAAGACAACTTGTTAAATATTAGTGTCTGGCAGATTCAGTAGAATTCTGGCCAATAAATCCAAATTTAAATCTGGAATTATTGGAGAGTTTCACAAAAAATCGCAGTCAAATATTAGTGTATGTCAACTTATGAATGAAGTGGGTTTAGGAAAATCAGTGTTCTTTAATTAAAGCATTGTGTATATCAGCTGTGATGCATTATTCTCTCAACAGCCATCAAGTGCGCCAGTGTGAGCACATTGTATCTTGTAACTCACTTCCCATTGTGGCATATTTAACTGCTCTGCATCCAGATCACCCATCGTGATCAGACACACCTCTGAAGAAGCAGGGACATCCTGTTTTTACTGAGTTTGATGTGTCCCCAGGTCAAGAAGGGAGGGGCTTCCGTTTCATCTCTTTAACCAATCACGGTATTCATCGTATGACATCATTACATTGGTCCATTTTTTTTTCTTTTTTTCTTCTCATTTTCAATCTCACAGCTTCCAACTAACCACCATGCAGCTAAGCCTGTGCGCTTGTGATCGGAAGGCGGCTGCTTCAAGCCTTCTTGTGATTTCTATTATCATGTTACTATGCTGTATATCTACAGTATATGTCCCTTAGCAAAAGGCAAACACAATGAAACTGGTAGAAATCTGTGCACCTTTCCCCTTTACAGAAAACACTCATTTTAATTAATTCAGTGATGTCATACAATGAAGACTGTGATTGGTTAAAGAAGTGAAATGCAAGCCTTTCCCTTGCTGACATAGGGAGACGTCAAACCAGGAAAAATCAGGAAGTGAGAAGAATTCAACCTTTTTTCTCCTTATAAACCTCATTTTATTTCTGTTAGCTTTGTTGAGCTTTTTCGGATACAGGCATGTCAATTTCTCACTTATACAACAAAATTGATCATGTTAATGATTATTGATTAATTAAATGATTAAATTATTGTTTCTAGACAGAAACCCAGCTTCTTAATTTTAATTTATTTCCAAATGTCCCCATTTAAAATATTAAAAAGAAAAAAAGGAAAACTATTTTTACAATTCCATGCTTGGGAAGTAATATTAATGCTTATACATGTAAAAATGCAATATGGGCAAACTCAGAAAGAAAAAATAAGATTAATTGTTAACTTAGTGCTGGTCTGATTTATTTTATTGCATGTCCATTGTCAGGTTTATAAATTCTGATTACTGGCAGTAAAAACTTTCTGAAAGAAGCGAGTGTCTTCTGCAGCCAGTGGCCTGGGAGCAGCTAATGCAGCTGCGTCAAGCCCTCTTGCAGTCACTAGAGATCTCTGCACATCAAATAGCTCCTGTAAAAATAAGAGAATTACTGGAGCGTCACTGGTATGCGGGCTGTCCCAGGAGTTTGCACCATGCAGTATAGAGAAGTGTGCTGTACTATTAGACGGCAGTGTGTGCTTTGTCAAGGTAGTCCCATCACTGAGAACCAGCTCCCTAGTTCAATTCCACTGGGTAAAGGCATGAAGCTGTTTTCCCTGTGCAGATTCTATTTGATGGGAATCCTCCAAGGAGCTCTGTTCTAGAGAAAAGGGATGTCTAAACCTTCATGTGTGGCCACAGTGAGCCATCTGTAGGAGTAAGGGGAGAAGAAGCAGAACCAGAATTTTTGCCCCATTTCTTCACTCCATCTTGTGTATGTGTGTGTGTTGGGGGGGGGGGGGATATGCAGCAGAGCCTCAGTCTTTGCCCCATTTGTTCCCTCCATCTCGTGTGGGCTTCACAGGCTGGGGTGGACTTGCCGCAATGCTAGATGAATTGTTCTCTTTCAAACTATTGATTTGCCGTGACGTATATGACAACCGCCAGAAGCGGCTAATCCCCCTGCTAGCATTGCACAGTACGCACAAGTGGGCTCTCTGAGCCCTGAGGGAGGCAGACTCTTTGACAGTCCGGGTTCTCTGCGGGCAGAGCCAGAGACTCCAGGGACGTCTGTAAATGGGTTGCATAATAAATAGGCCCAATAGGATTATTTTTGCGGAAGCTGCCATGTGGCCAACGAAGGCAGAGAATTACTGTTGTACATTCTTGGCAGGGAAAGATGGAAGGACCCCATCTGAGAACACGTTGCCTTTTTGGGGTCATGCTGGAAGTCCTTAGCTGTCATCTGGAGATGATAATAATAATGATAATAATACTTTATTCAGCATTGTACAAACACAAGTACATAAGAATTCTTTAGTTGCATATCCCGTATTGCTCTCCTATGCATGCGCACACACACACACGCACACAGAGGGGAGCAGAACTTCAGCTCAGACCCCATGGTTAGCTATTTCTCCAGCACCCCGGGACCAGTTTTTGATTGAGAGCTTTGCTCAAGGACCCATGACATTTGACTATTGGTCACAGGCTCCAGAAGACAACCTTCTGGACCCAGACGCTGCCTCCCAAAACCCAACCCACACTCCACGGATCTTTAATACATCTAGATCCTAACGAACACCCAAATACACGTTCAGGCTCTCCAGGAACTGAATCTAATAGCAACTAACATGTGTTTCCTACCTGTGCAATCAAGGTCATGCCAACATAGAAACAAAGCAGCTTGTGATCAGTTGCCCTGGAGTATTTATTATGAAATTCCCCAAGAGACTTATGTGGAGCTATTAGAGCAGAAAAAATGGTTTCTAACAGGGTGCTGAAGACCACGTGTTAATTTTATCTGTATCTTAAAATCTGTAGAAGGTTCTTACACTCTCTAGACCAGTGTTTCTCAAGCCGGTCCTCAGGAGACCCCAAATAGTCCACATTTTTGTCCACATCCTACCGAGAACCAGTTTGAAGAACACAGTCATGTACAACACTGATGGTTTGTTTCCTCACAGAAGTTAGAAAGAAAGCTCCACAATCACGTTAATGGTCAGACGAGGAGGCCATGAGAACCAGTACAGAAGGCATTGTGACACTGGGAATTTTGGTTGCAGGTTTAGCTCACAGCTCAGGCTGGTTTTAATAATATGAGGTACACTGGCATGGCTGGGGTACACAAGTCATCCATGTTATCAAAGAAGCAAGACTAAAGTTAAACAATGTAATACTAGCAGAATTTCTTTAGATATGTTTTTGTACTAACAGGCATCAGGACAACCTATTAGGTGGCTGGGAATGGCCAGCGTAGAAGGTGGTCTGTCTTGCTGGCTGATTATTTTCTTTTACACAAAACACAGAACTGGCAAATTAGCATTGCAAATTAGCTTTGTGAGCTGTGAGTTTTATGGGTTTGCTATACCCACCGCTCACATGTATGAAATATTCAAAGTGACGACTATTTATAGGTACATCTAATATAAAAGGTTAAAAGGTCACACATGTTATACTCAGACATGTTATATGCATTGTACAAGAGTATTATACACAGACATGTTATGTACATGACACAGACATGTTGTGAGCATGACACAAACATGTTATGTACATTATATAGACTATACATTGTGCCAGCCCCTCACTAAATGTTCAATACATACATTTCCCCTCCTCAAAGCTCTGTGCAATAACTGGTTGTCCTTTTTCTGAGATTTTCTCTGTAACCAAGCAATGGTTACCTTCTCTGACAGTTACATTATAGAGTTTTTCACTCTGTATTACATTGTAGATGCATGTTCGAGACATGCACATAATTATTTTAAGATCAAAGTATAAACCCCTTATATATTCAGCTTTAATGATGGTTTTTAATTTACATTAAGTACAGCAAGGGAAATGAGAACCTCCCCTGTTCACCCGGCACATTTACTGAAAAAGAAGTCAGTTATACAAGAGGACCCACAAGCCTAAATTCAATTAATTTCCCACAACGTAGTCACGTAGTTAGGTTATTGGAATAATGAATACAAAATACACACTGTACTTGCAGAAAGCTCATTTATCAAAAGGAATGCAAAACCTTAGATTTTGACCAAAACATTAGTCATTGTTTTTCATCGTGTCATTTTGTTGCGTTGCACAGAGTGCCAGCCTTCACCAAGTAATAAATAAAATGGATTGTATAGATAACCGACATGAAAAGAAGCTTCTAGGAACATCTACACTGCGCCCCGTTCAGCCTGGATGAGTTAATAACCTGTTAATGTATCTGAATAACAAACAGCAGATGGGCATCTTCAGGCAGGAGGGTCTTCTGCATTCTAGTATTACTGTTGGTTCATGTAAAGGACCAAATCCCGCCCCTTACACTTTTCACCTACTTGCCATCTCAGTCAGACGATGCTAATAAAAGCACAAGAGAAGGACAATGGCAAATGAAAGTGTCAGATAAATATGATAGTTCTGGCTACTATCAGGACAGTACTCAGACTCTTCAGAGTATTCGAGAAGAAATCTTCAAGTCCCCATGAAGAGCAAGCCAAGGGCAATGTTAGCAAAAAAAAAAATTTGAATGATAATTAAAACTATCTTTCTGAAGATCAGGCTCAGTATCACATCCCTACACATGCAGACCCATGACTTGTACAGAAGATGGAATCAATTACAAATATAGCAAGATCAGAAATAGGTCAAATGAAGATGAGAAAATCAGAAAAATGAGGAGAATTGCAGAGCGCAGGAAGGGTTTCATTAAATCAGCTTTTTATTTTTAATTGAGCAAACGAAAAAATCTGAAATACAAATTCTTGTAATGAAGCATTTTTAAAATTCAAGTAAATAAACATTTAAACTACTGTTAATTGTAATGAAGTAATATTAGTTTATTCATTCATTTCACAATAACAACTAGGAAATGCACAACATTTTTTACAGTAGCATTCCACAGATTAATGTGTCATATTTATGCATCGTTTTGTCATGCTAACTCCGGGAATTGCAAATATTACCAAACATGCAGACTAAACTCAGAACATAGCATATTTAGCGAAAACTGTGTAATTACATATGCAATTTGCAGAACACAGACCAGATGTGTATCTATTATGTGGGTTTTCATTTCTATACGTTAATGTGGGTTTAATCATTCTAAGGGCAGAGCGTAATATTACCTGGTATCATTAGTTCAAACATGACAATCAAGTCAAGTGGCAACATAGGAAGATGGAAATTGCTTTCCTTCTATTTTAAGTAGGATAATGAGAAAAGGGCAACTTAATGTGACCTCCTGCTATAACCAGAATCTGGCAAATGACAGAGTCAGCTAAACCAAATTCAAAGCTGCAGGTCTGACTCTTCTCCTAACACATGGTTGGCAGGAACATAAAAGAGGATCCATTTACTTCCCAGCATGCATTTCAGACCTACAAAGGGTAGAGAGGGGAACCTCATGTTGGTTTTGCAGTATGAATAATTTAGTGGGAGTTAAACGTAGTAAGACTTAATGTCATTTATCTTCTCATCCAAGCATTGCATCAATGATTCATTTGCACAATAGCTCACGTTATACACACAACAAACCTTCTCGACAAATATGATCCCCGCAGTTGCCTTCCGTCTGTTCTGAGATTTATGGTATGGTAGTGGTTCAATTAAAATGCTATGTATTGGCACACACAGTGATATTATCATCAATATAAGACTTAAATTGGCACTCATTTTAGCTTCATGCTTTAAAAAAATAAATAAAAGTAAAAAACTGATGCTTACCACCTCATTTCATTTAAAATTTAGTTTATAGCACAATACTGAGCAGAAACGAATCATTGCAGGATGAATTTGGCCTGTTTTCAGTTCTTTTCTTACTTTAATTTTGTATTAATGAGTTTGAATGTTTTATCATCATTCTCTCTTTGTCTGCATTGTTACAAATTGTTGTATTCCCAAAGCAATGTGGCCTTGATTTCTCTTATAATTAATTAATATAATGAAATCAGAATTGGGAATTAATTAACACATTGTGGAATAATCTTAATGTGGTTTCCTTTTTTTAAAAGAGCAGTGCAATTTCCTCTACAATATGCCTGAAACCTTCTAATGTATAGCTCCTGTAAATAGGTTAATATGGAATATAGGGTTATGGGATTCAAGCCTTTAACCCAAATGTTGCAACTTAAGACCTCTAATGGTTCTCTTGACATCATCCACCCATTCACCAAGCTATCTCTCTGCTTATCCATACAGGGTGAAGGAAGAAGACCTGTGGCCTATCCCAGGCAGCCTGAGAAGCAAGGCAGGGTACAAGCTGAGTCCCTGTGTGGTTTTCATAAACAAATATTTTGGCAAAGCAACAAAATAACAGCACATTCTCAGTTACTAGCTGAAACTGATTGTTCATATAACATTTGGAGGAGAAAAAAAGTTTGTAGGACGTGTTGAAAAAATTGCGCAACAGCGAAGAGACTTCCATTGTTTTATACTATATATGGGATATTTAAAATACAACCTACTGCTTCAGCGCCATCGATTTTCATAGCATTATTTTTATAATGGGCTACATAAAATCAGCTGTCGGCTGTACTGATATGCAGGTACGTGTTGGATATATGCGTGGGACAGGATGAATTGCAGCCACTGATGGCATAACAGAAAGGATGCCGTGCTGAGTGTTTGTTTTTTTTTTTACGCAGAGCACTGACAGGAAGAAAAGTGTCTTGGCGACTCCTATCAAAGGAAGTGAGCACAGTGTTAGTCGGATCCACTGATCCATTCATCACGATGCTTTAGCTGTCATGCAAACGGCTCCCAGAGTGCACATTTCTGTCCTGTGAAGCCCAGGAAATGGGATGTTTCCTTTTTTTCCGTTCTCCTTTAAAGTGGGTAAACTAACATCTCTTTTGGTGACGTGTACAGAAGTAGCATCAGAGATGTAATTATTCTTCCACACTGTGGAGAAGGATGGATCCTGTGAGAAAAGGCTGGAGAGCGGGCAAAAAGAGGTTATTTATTTATTTATTTTCTTTCTCTATACTAAATGGTCACGGGGTTTCTGATGTTAAACCATCTTGTAATTCACTGACTCAGAAATGACTGCTGCAAGGAAATATCAGAACACGTACTAAGTGCTACCATCCACAAACAGATTCATAGGTATGTTTTTTTACCTTTATTTTTTATCCTTATCCAACAGTTTTCATTAAAAACTCAAAATAGTATGTTGTCTGTTTTCATTTTAACTGAACTGTGGGCTGCAGGTAAGAACTAATTTGACACATGGATGCTTCACAGACAATGCTGTAATGCAGTATTTTGAGATAAATTAATTATCTAATTAGCCAAAGATAATTACTGCTATTCTGCCCCTTGGATGTTGTGCTTTTTCCCACACATTGACCTTTGTATTCTATGGATGGATATTACTACCACGACATAATGAAAAAAAAAAAATCACTATCCCGTTACAATGTGATACGATTTCTTGTTTTAACATGATGCTTCACATTATAATGTGATACGATTCCTCATTTTAACATGATGTTTTCATGTTATAGTGTAATATTGTCATGTTATAATGTGATAGTGAGAATTTTTTTTTATGTCGTGTAGTGATATGGTTTCATGTTATAACATAATGTTTTCACCTTAAAACATGATGTTTTCACGTTATCACGTGATACGATTTCTTGTTTTAACGTGATGTTTTCATGTTAAAATGTAATATTTTCACATTATAACGTAATAGTGAGTTTTTGTTTTATTATGTCATGGCAGTAATACGCTTCCATAGTACAGTGGTACCTTTGTTCTCAAACTCACTAGAACTCAAATTTCTTGAAAGTCAAACAAACCAGTTTGACCTAAAGCTCAATCTGAATATCAGTCGAACCGTGAATGCTGACCTAATATAAATTGTACACGCAAGGAAACGAGTCATACTACAATTCAATTTTTAATTGAATGCCTTCTTCACAGACTGGACCATTAACCAAATAAAGCAGTGCAACATTACAGTAACTAACGATAAATAAACCACTAACTTACATGTACTATTACAGCATTAATGTCATTTATTTAAACTTTATTTTACCAGGTAAATTAAGTGAAAACCAGTTCTCACTGTTTTGCATGATATTCGGGAGAAATAGCGGATTACGCACTGGAACTGCATGGGATACAAACGTCATGCGTGTACCTAAACTCTTCACCCAATAAGGGCAAAGGTGTGTCGTCACGGAGGCAGTTCCAGTTTGTGCAGCCGGGTGAAAGGTCAGCCAGCTCTGTAAGCAAGTCGAACGCACCCAATGACCGGAATGGGGAAACAAACTGAAACGCGGACTTGATGCAGAGGACTAATGACAGCTGATCACATGGGGATCCCATATGAGGTTAACAAGGGGGCGTGGCACACTGTAGGAGCGGACAATAGGGGCAGGACAGGGGTAATGTTGGGATAAGATCTTTTTGGAAGTCATTAAGAAATAAATGTTTTTTTTTTTTTTTATCCTGTTCATTTTGTGTTTAAACGCTTAAAAAAATCACATTTAGGTGTAATTTTGGGGGGTCAGGAACCAATTAATTGGTTATCCATTATTTCTTATGGGGAAAAACTAGATCAGAACTTGAACTTTTTGGGATTCGATCCGGACTCCGCAATGGATTAAGTTTGAGAACCGAGGTACCACAGTATTTGCATATCATGGGAATACAAACAGAATTTTATTGTGGTCAGACTGCAGGTCCTTGAGCAAGGCCCTTAACCCCTGGCTCCATGGGCGTCGCTACAGGTGGCTGCCCTTCGCAAACAACTTACTATGCAAAAAAAGAGCAAGTTGAGGGAGGCATAAAAGACAATTTCCCCACAGGGATCAATAAAGTATCAATTATTATTTAAGGGTAATATTACATAATAATATACCTTAATAAAATCTTTAAAACAAAACCAACAGTGTGCTTTGGTTTGGAGTTAGGAAATTCAGCTTCATCATCTATAGCAACACTACAGCTCCACTGCTTTCTCAGACATGAAGGATGACATGCTGAAGAGCATATATTCCGTTTTCTCTTAGGTTTGGTAGAGGTTCAGTTAAGTTGTTTCTAATGATCTAATAATAGATAGATAGATAGATAGATAGATAGATAGATAGATAGATGAATTTATTTTACATTAAGCAGCATATTTGACATGTTATGCAGCCATAAAAGCAAAATAAAATTATTTAGCATACAGAACAGGACGTGATCAGCTTAGCCATGAATGTTTAAGAACAAAAAAAAAAACTCTCACTGGTCACAGCTGAGAGTACCAGCCTGTGTTACGTTCCACTCAAATCAAAAAGCCAAATATAGCACCTGCCAGTCAATTCAACAAATAGTCTGTTTGCAAATGGTTTCTTTCATATATTCTGCTTCTTCACATTCAATATCGTAGTGCATGGCGCTACGGGATTGGGCGAGCAGGCAAAATGGTGTGGCTGTGTAAGTGTGTGTGAAAGGTGTAAGAGGCTCAGTGCATAACCGAGCCAGATAAAAGACAGAGGTGTGACATTTCTATTGTCTTTTTGCATACATTAAATGAACACTCCCCACACCGTATCACTCTCTCCATTTGTTACATTGCTTGCCTCTCCAACTCACCTACAATGTAACTATACAGTCTACTATATTGTGGTGCTTGGGCATGGTGACCTGTTTCTCATTGTAATCGAAGTGTGAATGCAGCGTAATCATAGATCAGATGTGACCTCAAATGTGGTGAAATTAAGCGCAGAAGTAATTATTGGTACTATTTATGTATTAAAAAGACATTTGTCTTTGATGTTTGAATTACAGTATAGTAAAGTACATAGCATTTTTGAAAATCAATGCATTAGCTTTGTTAAAATCTCAGACAGTGTCTAAGTACTAAAGTTGTCTTTGGTTATTTGTATAGCTATCTACACATTATTCATGTAAGTTGTTACATCACTGCACTCCTTACTTCCACTCCCCAGTGACAAATGTATTCCTTTGAATTTTGCAGAGCCAAAACTCTTTGTGGTAAATCTTGACCTACTGAAACTCCACATGCTCTTTCTGACAACAAATAAAGAGATTGTATGGGTTGCCATAGAAAGGCAGTATTGACAGCCTTTTTGTTCTGACAGCAGTAGTTTCCCAACAAACTCTCTACTTCTGCATTGCTGTGCGGGGTGATTAGAATGACTCGCCAGAGGGATTTATACTTGTGCTGTTCAATCCCAAAGACTACAGCTCTGTCAGCTCTTTCACACGAAAACACAGTTTCAAGAAAAGTGTCGACTAAGTACCTGTCGACCTCCATCTCTGGTTTCGCCGACGCTTCCTCTAGGTAGGGGTACAAAAGCAGCTCAACTGTGTACTATTCAGTGATGAGACGCTTTGCAAGAGATGCAAGCAACAACCTGGTCACTAAATAAAAAAAAAACATTCCAGCTTCATATTTTTTTATTCCAGTATGAGAGCCGACGTGCATATTTCACAATTTCAATTTCACCACATCTCACATTGAAGAGAAAACACGCTTCTGCGGGTTGATTAGGTCTAACTAGAATATTGATTCCGGCTTTTTTTTCTATATTGACTGGGCTGCCATTGTCTTTTGCAGTAAATGGTAAGTTGTCTTTGTTTCTGTCCAATTTGATTGTGTAGGTTCAGTTTTCCTTAACCCTTTCCTTTGCAAGCATTGCCAGATATTTTAGCAGGAGTCAACGCCATGGCAAGTGCTACAGACATTTTGATGAAAGTAGCTCCATAGTTTTTCCTTTTTGTCAAAAATATTTTGTCATGGACACAGACGCATCTTGCCATTGGTCACGTTTGTCCATGTTTGGACAGCTTGATGATTCCTGTGTTACAAAAATAACTTTTTTTTTTGATACAATTTAAGTTTATCTATTTTTTTAATTTTCCATTCAGGATGTACACCAGCCTGGGATAGGTCTAGGATATTTTCTACTAAAATAATGAAATGTAATAATGCCAAATGTTATAATAAGTGAAATCGGAAGCTGAGACATTTTTCTTTTTAGCATCCATTTTTTTAGGCCTGTCATTTGGGGCAAGTTGATAGTAGATGAAAAATGCATCGCACATAAATACTTCAAATTTCTAATTAACCTATTTATATATATAAGAACATAAGCTAATAAGATTACTATTCATGCCAGTGAAGTAGGTCTTAATTTTTTTTTTTTGGAAAAAGTTGAGTGAAATATTTTAAATACTGTCTATATTTGTGGGCACGCACGAACATGGCACATTTAATCAATGTGTGATCAGTGCCATTTAAATATAGAAGCACAACCTAAAGCCATGGTATTCTTAGTAGTTTTCTTTCCAGTTAAGCTTCCCTGGGAGTGTTCTGTCAAAAACATACAGAATACGCTACTCAGCCTCCCAGGCTATCTGAAGACATTCAAAATGACTCCATTCATTATAATTTCTCAATAAATGCATTAGATCATGAACCATATGAGTTTCATGTCTTTTCTTATTGCCCCTTTATTGGTTAAGTCTGTTATGACAGCTATATGCTATTACTTTAAATGACATTTTTATAAACTATTAAAACTAGCCACCCTGGAATTGAATGCACTATTAGGTGACATAATCACAGACTTTCTAACACTATAGCCAAATGGAACCATGAGTACAGAGAACAAGGTGATAAAACTCTTGTTGTCAGAAATAATACCCGTCTATAACTTACAATTGTTTTGCCTATATACTTGAATTTGTTTACTTTGTTTGAGGAGTGAATATGTATATGAATGTACCTATTATACAGTTATAAGACAGAAAATTAAAATTGCTTGCATATCCACAGAGACACTGTTAGGAGGAAAAGAAGTCATTTGCAGACTATTAAAGGCAGCTTGATAAATTCATTTATGCATTTCTGGAAATTCTTCTTCTTCTTCTTCTTCTCCTCCTCCTCTTCTTCTTCTTCTTATTATTATTATTAACAACAACAACAAATTAACATTTTACAAAATATTTGCATCAACCACGGTGTATTGTGAACTAATATATTAACCCTAGTTCTTGAAACTGTATGACAGTATGTATGCATTGCATTTAAGATACTCGTGATACCATTTAACAGTGTACACTGTAATTTCAGAAAATTAATTATAGCAATAAGCAAACAAATTTCATCCTATATTCTTTTAGGGGAAATAATGACTATATTATTTAAGTCATTGCTAATTTTAATGAATACCTTTTGGATGAACCAGATTAACATTGTTAAGCCAAGGGAATTTCTCAAGAGAGGGCTGAATGTCATTTTCTCCACTAAATGAAATAGAAGATTATTAATTTTTCTATACCCTAGTGTCAAGCTGCAGTTTATTTTAATTTGATATTTGCCCAATGGGAATTTAATAGGTTTGACATTGTTAAGTATGTTATTGAAATTAATTACTTTTCTAAGGTTTTTCGATGACTATAATATGTATTGTTTTTTTTTTATTAATTAATTTAATACAATTACTATTTTTCATTAAATTCCATGTTTTATGTTCACAAATGAATAATGCAATGTATACATGTCTGTGTAAGTTACTATAAACAGGTTACTTTTGTCTTTACTAACCAAATGTTACTGAATTCTTTGTGGTTAAGTGTGTTTTATTTGACCACAATTTAGGAGCCTCATTAAAGTGAAACAGAGACTATGTTAAGTATAGTACTCCCTATTGATAGTGGTCCAAGGTCTTAATAAATTCCTCCTCAACAGCTGAAGAGAAAAAGGCCAAAGCCAAAAATGGAAACTGCAATTATTACCCTTTTTGTCCTGTTACAACTTACTTTGGTTCTTTGTCCTGTGCATAAGAAGTGGATTTTGGCAATTTATCCTCTGGTTAATTAAAATCGCTTCCTCTGGCTTGGCTTTAATGATGGTTAATGAATGAGATTCTTTACTCTAAAAATGTGTGTACTTTCATTAGTTAAACTAATTAAAGCAGATAAAAGAGCTTCATCGTCTAAATCCAACTAAATTTTTAAAGAATTCGTAAAAAGCAACCCACCCCCCATTCTTACCTTCAAGCTGCCTGTAGGTAAATGGTACGGCTTTCGTGTGAATTGAGGTACGGAGGTACCTTTAACCAAAGCTTTTTTTGGAATGAAAAATGAATAGGATCCTATTATCAATGACATACAGTGGTGCATCAGAACTCAAATTTAATCCGTTCTGGACTCCGGATCGAACCATAAAAAGTTGGAGTTGTGATCAAATTTTCCACATAAGAAATAATGGGAAACCAATTAATTGGTTCCTGGTCCCCCAAAATTACACCTAAATATGTTCTTTTTTAGCATTTAAACACAAAATGAACAGGATAAAACAAGAAGAGCATTTTTTTCTTAATGGTTTCCAAAACGATGAAGATCTTATCCCAACATTACCCCTGTCTTGCCCCGATCGTCTGCTCCTTCCGTGTGCCACGCCCCCTCGTTAACCTTGTGTGGGATCCCCATCTGGTTGTTGTCATTAGCCCTCTGGTTAAGTTCGCATTTCAGTTTGTTTCCTCAGTCCGGTCATTGTATTGTTCGTCTGCGTTTTGCCTGCCTTACCTGCAAATAAACCCTGCCCTTACGTCTGTGCCTTCGCCTCAGTTCCGTCCCACTCGGCACGATAATATTCTTATAATTAAATCTTTATTTTTAAATGTATTTTATTATGTAATAATAGTTTATTCTTACTGTCTATCATTGTCTAAATGTGATTTTACTGTCTAATTATATGTTTTTTCAGCTAGTGTAAATGTGCACCATGATATCACACTGAATGGGAGGGTGAGGCTGAAGCGTTGCCCTTTGTTTCCACTGAGATCGTTCCACTTGACTCATTTCCCCACGCGTACAAGTTATCCTAGGTCAGCGTTCACGGTTTAACTTCTGAGATTCAGATCGAGTTCTAGCTAAAATTTTTTCGAACTGGTTGGTTCCACTTTTAAGAAATTCGAGTTCTAATGAGTTTGAGAACTGAGGTCCCACTGTATTTCAACTGTATTGTTTGATGGATGTCTTACATATGAAAATACGTGAACCAAGCTGCATAATCAAATAATGGTTATTATTATATAGAAACCTGAAAAAGACAGATAACAGACTGTTATTTTGCTGAAATTTCTTAGTAGATGAAAATTATAGACATTAAAGCTACAAACACAGAGCAAAATGGGACTGGAAATGCCTGTCCTGGAGGTGAGAGTGCGGCCCGCTGAGTCACCATCACTCGCTGTCATGCCTTTATAATAAAATTAATTGACTTTAGTGTTTTGTACAACAGGAAATATCTAAGCTCAGCTAGTCATAATTGCAATGTTAAAGGAAAAGCCACATAGAGCCCCAGAAAGTGGGTGGTTATTGAGCCCCCCTCCCCCCACAGACCAAAGGCATTCCAATAACAATATTAAGATTAAGTACCATGTTAGGCTGTTTATTTATTCAGTAACATTCTTAATGCACAGCACAATTCTATTGGGACATATGAAGACAGAAGGGGCAAAAACCCATAGACAAAGAATAGCACATTCCTATGTACTGAATTGTTACTGTGCAGTTCAAAGTGATAAATTGCAGTGGAACCTGTACCCATAGACAAAGAATAGCACATTCCTATGTACTGAATTGTTACTGTGCAGTTCAAAGTGATAAATTGCAGTGGAA